>JAHLJT010005437.1:71349809-71464667 GCA_031308135.1 Acheta domesticus
TCTCCGCCTTGCGCCTCGCGAACACAGTTTTGTATTGAGCACTTATGCTAGACAGAGGATCAAGACGAAAGGTAAGATAAGCCTGCTAGCGAAATACAAAGCGATGGAAAGACAAGTAACACTGGTGGTTGTGGACAGTCGTGATGCGGTTAACATTCTGGGAATGGATGTTTTCACAATTTTTGGATTTACGGTTCAGGACGCGTTTGTCATTCAGACTAGCGCCCTGCCAAAGGAGGTAAAGAATGTGATAGATTTGAATTCAGAAGTTTTTCGGAGCAATTGGGAAAATGCAAATTTTTTGAGGCGCATTTGCAGTTGAAGAAAGATGCCACCCCTAAATTTTTAAAGCACGACCTGTTCCCCTGGCAGTGAAAGATAAAGTAAAAAGGAAATCGACAGGTTAGTAGATTTGGACGTCTTGACCCCCGTCAGTACTAGTGCATGGGCAACTCCAGTAGTCATAGTAAAAAAGAAAGACGGTAAAATTAGAATGTGCGGAGATTTCAAGAGCACCGTTAATGCGCAACTCATGGTAGAGCAGTTCCCCATCCCCAGAGCAGAAGAGCTTTTTCAGAAGCTAGCGGGCGGGCAGAGATTTTCAAAATAGATTTGCGGGACGCGTATCTGCAGATCCCGTTAGATGAAGAGTCTGCGAACTTATTGGTAATTAACACACCGTTCGGGCTTTACCGATACAACCGGTTGCCTTTCGGGGTCGCTTCAGCTGCGGCTATTTTCCAGCGCTGCCTGCATACTCTGACAGCCCAGGTGAAGGGCAGCGCCAACTACCTAGATGATATAGTGGTAACGGCGAGTCGGAGGAGGAACATCTACAAAACTTGAATCTCTTATTAAAGACTTTAAATGAATGGGGCCTAAGGGTTAACTTGAATAAGTGTGATTTTTTTAAAGAACAGATTACTTATCTAGGTCACGTGTTGGATAGCTCGGGGATCAGGCCAACCGGAGAAAACTCAACGGCGATTCAGCAGCTTCCGGTTCCTGTTAATTTGCAGCAGCTACAGTCATTTCTGGGGAAGATTAATTACTATGGCAAATTTATCAAGAACATGGCGGAAATAGCAGCACCCCTCAACGCGTTGCGTAAGAAAGGCGTAAAATGGCATTGGTCGGCAGATTGTGACAAGGCATTTCGGAGGTTGAAAGAGAATTTAATGCAGGCAGTTAAATTGGAACATTTTTTGCCAGATAGAACGACTATACTAGCTGTAGATGCATCAGAATATGGTATTGGGCAGTCCTTTCGCAGAAGGATGCTAAGGGTGTTGAGCGGCCAATTGCTTGTGTGTCAAAAACGTTGAATGTTCACCAGAAGAATTACTCTCAGATAGAAAAAGAAGCTTTAGCAATTGTATACGGCGTGAGAAAATTCAATGAATACTTATATGGGTCAAAGTTCATAATCATTACTGATCATAAGCCGTTGGTGTCTTTGTTCTCGCCACACAAGCGTATCCCAGATAATACGGCGCGTAAGATGCAAAGGTGGGCGCTTTTCCTGTCTGATTATAGTTACAGGATACTTTACAGATCTACATATCAGCATGCTAACGCAGATGCACTATCCCGTCTTCCGCAAGGGCCGGATGCAACTTTTGACTCTGAGGACATCGCCTGTCTCCAGCTGGACCAAGCCGAAGAGGAGGCAGTATCAGGTTTTCCAGTCTCGTCATATCAAGTGGCAAAGGAAACAAAGAAGGATCCGCAGCTCAGGCAAGTGCTGTACCACGTACAAACTGGTTGGTCCAGCGCGCATAGGCGAACCAGGGCGCTGACGGAATGGTATAAGCTCCAACACAGGCTGTCGGTTAAGGGCGGCGTATTATTACTGGCTAGCGATGAAGGAGTTAGGGTAGTGATTCCGCATAAGTTGCGACCAAAGGTATTACGCCTTTTACATGAGGGTCATTGGGGTATAGCCAGAACAAAGCAAGCAGCCCGCCGTTATTGTTATTGGCCAGGAATAACCAAAGATATAGAGGAGATGAGCAAGCATTGCGAAGCATGCCAAACTAGTCAGGCAGCGCCGAGAGCGGATTAAGCTCATGGCCCCAACCCTGCGAGCCGTGGGACCGCATACATGTAGATTTTGCGGGTCCTTTCTTAGGGCATATGTGGTTGTTAGTAGTGGACGCATTGTCAAATTATCCGTACGTGATGCGCATGCAACACACAACTGCACCACATACAATAGATGCTTTGAAGAAAGTTTTCGTAACAGAAGGCCTCCCACGAGTATTGATCTCCGATAACGGCCCGCAGTTCATATCAGCGGAATTTCAAAAATTTGTAAAAGTAGCGGGATACAGCACATTTTGGCTCCACCGTTCCATCCTCAGTCAAATGGAGAGGTGGAAAGATTAGTGCAGACGTTCAAGTCAGCCATGCTTAAAGCAACTAGAGCGGGTGCATCAGTAGAGCAGGCGTTGCTTAGCATGTTGACCACCTATAGGGCGTTACCAAATATGTCAGGTAGAAGCCCCGCTCAAGTATTGCATGGTCGGCAGCCCCGTACCTTATTGTCCTTGTTATTCCCGGAAGAAGTGCCAGTGTCAACCAAAGGCGCTAAATTCAAGAGAGGAGATAAGGTACTGGTAAGAGTGTACGGAAGTAATTGTAAGTGGCAACCAGCAATAGTAACTGCAGTAAGAGGAGGCAGAGTTTACGTCCTCAGGACAGAAGATAGAGCAATCTCTCGGCATCAATCACAGATTAGGAGACGGTACTACGATTCTGTAGTAGATAAGCAACAGGCGGGGGGGCCAGCGCAGAGCAGGGCAACAGAAAGTGTAATGCGTTTTCCCTTTTCAAGCCAGCAGGAGGAGCGGCCCACACTGGATTCCGGCGCAACCATCGAGGAGCCATCTCTACAGTCGCAGCAGCGGCCGGCATTGCGGAGGAGCAACCGACTGCGTCGTTTCACCCCCTACATCACAACTTCGGTGGGGAGGGTGTAGTATGCGGACGGCAGTTCAAAGTTGCCGCACTAACTGCGCGGCAAAGAGCGCCGGCAGCATGTTCCCGCCTCCGGCAGCGCGCAGCAACAGAGCGTCGGCATCAGGCGCGCTGAGCTTCGTCAAGCGCGCCAAGGGTGTGCTCAGAAACCAGCCACGCCTGTTACCTGGGCTCCGCGCACTGGTGAACCGGCCAATCAGGGGAAGCCGCGGGAAGCCTTGCGCGGGAGCTGGCCCAAATAAAAGGACGCCGGCGGAGGATCACCGGCAGTAGAGCGCTCGGCGTGGTTTCAGCCAGATGGCAGATTGTTTTTTTGTATATGAAGTTTTGTGGTAACTGTACATAGTGGCCGAGTTGGCCCAGATTTTTGTAAATAAATATTCTTATGGAAAGTGAGTGTTTTTGAGTTATAACACCTACAACTAGAATTATGAAGATAGAGATTTTCCCCTTAATCCAACTTGTTCCTTAAAGATAGATTTTGAAATAAGGTCACGTACAATTTTTCGAAAATTTAAGTACTTTACGCGTAGTTTTGCTTAAAAGTACGTGCAAGAAAAAACGTGGTTTAGCTCCACTAGTTTAGTTTTTATTTCAATCTCTTCCATAATCTTTCTCATTCTCATGCTCTAGTTTATTCTCTCTCACACACACAATATCTCACTCTCTTCCTGGCTCCTTTTCACCTTCCTTTACTGTACCTCTCAGTTATCTTCTCTCTTGCGTCCTTTCTCACAACCAATCTCCCCATCTCAAGAAACCACTTTCATTCTTCCACCCTCTTAGTCTCTCTTTTTCCCCTCTCCCAATCCTCTCTTTTTTACCATCTCTCACAAAATATCTCTCTCGTGTCTCTCTGTCTGTCTCTGTCTCTTTCTTTTTCTCTCTCCCTCTCTCTCTCTCTCCCTCTCTCTCTCCCTCTCTCTCCCTCTCTCACCCTCTATCTCCCTTCCTCTCTCTCCCTCTCTCTTTCAATCCCTCCCGCAATCTAAGACACCATTTCTGTCGTTCAACTTTCCCTAGTCTCTCTCATTCTCTCTAGTTCCCCCTTTCTGAATCTCTTTCATTCTCTCTTTCGTCATCCTCTCACGTACTCTATTTAACTGTTTCATACTTGTTTCTTTCTTTCTGTTTGTTTCTTTCTATCTTTCTTTCCTTTTTTACTTCTCTCTCTCGTACGTACCCAGCGCGACGGAGGGCACGTGGTGGTGCAGCGGCAGGCGCGCGTAGGCGGCGGCGGGCAGGGCGTGCGAGAGCAGCGGGGTGCCGGCGGCGGGGACGGCGGCGGCGTAGGGCGCGGGCACGGCGTGCGGGGCCACCCCGGCGCCCGCGGCGGCGCCCAGCCCCGGCGCCGCGTAGCCCCCGGCCACGGCCAGCGCCGGCGCGCCGCGCTTGCTCTTCTCGGCCTCCTGCGCGCCCCCGGCCGCCACGGGCGTCCAGGTGGCCGAGCACGGCCCCGCCACGGCGCACGCCGCCGCGGCCAGCACCTACCACACACATGCAAACGCACGCAATGGTTATACTCCGGTTTTTACTTTCTCGCCTTACGAATACTTCGTAAGAAAAGAAAGTCATGTGATCGTGCGCCGGAAAACGGGGAATTTTCGCCAGAAAAACCCTTATAACAGGGGTCTGGTAACGAAATAATGGATAAAATCTGTTTCTAAATTTAGAAAAAAAATCCTCTATCTTGTTCTTTCTTGGCGCACGGGGGGGGGGTATCAATCAAATGGAATATCTCACGGCATTTCGCGTCGTTCTTGGTTGTGCCGCTAGGAGTCGCACGATCGCGACTGTATCGAGCAGTGCTGGCGATCATGCGATTCCTGGCGGCACAACGGAGAACGACACGAAATACCGTGAGATAGTCCATTTTATTGACACACACACACCCCGTGCGCTAAGAAAGAAAAACCGAAGTATAGAGGACGCTGCTGCATCGACAACAATAGATACAGAGAGTAGCGCAAATGCCGCCATTTAATATACTCTCACCTGACAACCCCGTCAGGCACCAATCAGGAACTGAAGGGGAATTATGACAATTGGTGACATTATGACGATTTTCAAAGAATATTAATATTGTTTTGGGGTATATTCATGGTTCTCGGCATTCAGAATACTACACAGTTCCAATTTTCGTGTCAACTGGTTATAAAATGGGATCGGTAGATCACTGGAATGCGCTACTCTGCATCAAGGGAGTCTAGACAACAAAAAATCAAAGTTTCTAAGCATTGATGCTCAAAATTAAAACATCGATGTTAATAAAACATCGGCCCATGTCATTGAACATCGAAGATTTTAAAACTGGGTAAGTAACAATTAAATTAACACGCGGGAATGATTTAATTTCAAAGTGGTATCGTTTATTAATTTTTAATTGAGATTTATCTGACAAAGCAAAATCAAAAAAGCATCAGTATTGATGAAGATGAATTTATAATTCAAAAATTATATACAGGCTTGTTTATTGGTGAAAAGTTGATTTTACCCTTTGTCACTACGTTCTGAAGAATATTCAATTCATGGTTAAATACATTGATGATTTTTAAAAAAACATCGTTGTTTTGAAAATATCGACCCAGGAGGAACGGAGGAGGAGGAGAGGGCGATAGGAAGAATGAGCACCGATAGCACCTGCCACACCTCCACACACACCGGTTATAAGGCAATGGAAAAGACGGGCCATGCCAACACCTACCCACTACCTCACAAATACACACCCGTTAGAAGAATGAAAAGGATGACAATCGCCAGTACCTGCCATACAACAACGCACAAATATTAGAGGGCTTGGAAATTATGGCGACGCCGTCACTTGTCAAATAACCCGACATGCTCACGCATTAGAGGCGAATGGAAACGATGCTTACTTCCAACACCTACCACACTATCTCACACCCCACACCTGCTACACCCATTCTTTTTATAGCCTATGAATACGTGAGATCTCAAACATTTAAAATTCGTCCTACTATTCCTTAGGGTTTGGAGATTTCTGGAGATTTCTGGATTCTGGAGATTTCTAGAGGTTGGCTGCTCTAATCCGCAGTTTTGGGGGTTTCTCGATCAAAATCAGGCAAATGCCGGTGCAGACAAACAGATCACTAACCGAGCGCGATTTTTCCTTCCTCTTCCTTGCCTTATTCTCACCCCTTAATCCGAGAGAGGTGGCGCGGGGTCTCTTATGACCCCATCTTTGCTTATCTTTGCTTAGCTGCAGTTGTCTAATTTAGCGAGTCAGAAGCTTTGCATTTCACGTACCTTTCACCACATTCTTTAGCTTTTGTCTGAAAGATTTTAAAAATTTTATACGTAATAATTCATTTGTAAATATTTGTGAAACGAACACAAACATCTTAAATTTCATACTTTTTCTAAGTTGTGTTGATTGGCTTTGAAGCATTTTCAATAAATTGTTTGTTTCTATGTGAGACAATGTTAGAAAATGAAACTTACTGAATTTTTTAGACCCTTGTCGTTCAAATATTCAAGGAAATTGTAAATGGAGTCACTACATAAAATGAAAGTTAATGATAATTTGACCTTTTATTTGTTTCAATTCCTCATTTGCATGTTTGTTTATAATAGTGCAATAAGTTAATACGACCTTATAAATGATTGATTATTATTAAAATAACTAATTTCGCACTTATTTCTTGCTAAATATAATTTTACTAGTGAGAACCCGTGCGATTGAATCGCACGGTTAGTCAAATAACCAAACTGTTTTCTGCTTAAATTCTTTTTTTGTATTCCAGCATTATAAACGACCTAACCTCACTAAGATCATTAACCTCTCATATTTCAAGATTTCTATTCAATGTAGAAAATCACGTTCACGTGCTTACACAACCTACACTAAAGTGAAACAAACAAAAATGCTTGAGATTGCATTTCCCGCCACCGTCCGAGTGTAATTTTCTTCCGATAGATCGCGCGGCAATCAGATATTACAGATCCCGAATTACTACTTTTTTTAATATTTAGGTATTTTTAACGCCCTTTTTCAATACGAATGTCCCATGTGCAGGTGAAAAGAAACACGATTTTTCAATCCATTGCTTCTTTATACAGATCGGTTTCGTATGTAGCCCAATTTATTGAAAAGACCAAACAGCCCCTTGAGAAATAATATATAAGATAAAGAAACAACGTAAAGGGGACAGAAATGACCCCGCGCCACCACTAACGTAACTCCGGCAACCGCCGCCTCTCCAGGGTTAATTACACACTCGTACTCTTACATGCACTACGCTACCACACATGTCGGGATACCAGTCGGTAGCTTAGAGCTTGTCCCGGCTGGGGCAGTGTCCCATTGGTGGGAGAAACGCGTGGATAGGGAAACCCCCGCAAACCTAATTGTATGTCGGCACCGGATCTCGAAACTAAAGACGATACCAGTTGGCTACGAAACGATACGATACACTTACGAAACTAAAGACGATACCAGTTGGCGTGCGCGGAAGCACTGAAAGTTAATTGGATAAGAATTCCTGCATATTTAGAATTCGTCCTAACTTACCTTATGATTCGAGGATATTGAAGAATTAATCTAGCTAGGCCTAGCGGGATACAGAGCGTATCAATAAATTCGGACATTGTTTCGTCACTGGGCGTACTCACAAAGACGTAGGACTGCATGTCTGCTCGGGCGGAGGGAGGTCGGGTGGCCGGCCGGAAGGAGCACTGTGCGGAAGGCGAGCGCCCCGAGCGGTTTTATACCCGCCCGCCCCGGGGCGCTTTTCCCCGCCCGCTGGGCGACCGCCCGATCACGTGCGCCCGCCCGCCGGCGATTTCTTCTCGTGAAAGTCACGGTCGCGCTCCCGCCCACCAGCCCGCCCCTTCGAGCTGCCGGCCGCTCGAGAGGACTCGGCGGCAATTGAATAGTTACCCCGAACACAGATCTAACCCACAAAATGTCGAAAATTGAGACTTCAGTGGAATAGCGACCTATTGGACGTAATACACAGCTCCCTCGATTCTGAGGGCGCACCGGCCATTCCAAAGTATATTATTCTTTAGGTAAAGTGTTCCTATTGGCGACTAGTGATCTATCTGCAGCAATATGTCTGATCGATGTGAGTATGTTATGAGCGGTAGTGCATTGACTAAAATTTGATGTCAGTGATTCACAGTTCATAATATATTGATGGTGTGGAAGATTTTTACAGAAATAAATTAATTTGCACTGATTAGAGGTTTTTTATAATTCCTGGAAACTTTTCCTTTTGTGGGTTATATCTCTATTCGGGGTAACTATTCAATTCGGTTTTGGAGGTGGGACGACGCGTTTTCTGGAATCCGATGCTTATCCCTTTGCTACCGACGCGGAGTCCCTGGGACTCCTCCAACTTCGCGAAACTTCGAATACGTGCATGTACGTTTTTTTATAACATTGATTCTCCTTGCACCTTTTCCTTCTACAGTTTTAGGTAAAAGGAGCTTACTGTTGTACAATGCTTTTCAGGGAAATTATCAGCCTTTATTGGCGCGCAGACCTAGGGACTCCGCGTCAGTAGCAGTGTAACTTCCACTGACTGACCGTCGCACTTTGCCAGTTAGTACACTTTGTTCTGTTGCATTTCTGAAGAAAGTGCAATGTACAGAAAAAAACATGTCTAGTCGTTTGAGTGAGTGTGTAAATATTAGTGACTATGATTTGGAAGAAAATTTTGCGCAATGGTTGGAGCAAATGTACAGAGAGTATCTTCAGATCATCAAATTGAAAATGGCCATTACTCATCATACAAGTAATTTTGTTTAGAATCTGAAGAATAAGATGATAATGAATTGTAATTTCTTGAAAATGAAGAACCCGAATAATAAATAACTCAGAATGCAAAATACTATTACGGAAAGAAGTGTGCAAGAGTTGTGCAGAAAAATATGACTAAAGAAACTTGTCTCAGAATTTTAATGTTTGCAGTAGTAACATTTTTGTACTTTATTTTAGTTCTAAAGTTATAGTAGTTTACATTAATACATCTTTAATGTTTAATAATTTTTTTATAAAGATAAATTCATTAAATTAAAGGTTTGCATAACTTTATTCAACCATTTCTAATCTCATGATATTCTCTCATTAGATAACTTTATAACAAATGTATCCTGATTAATGTTTTCTTTAGTGATCATTAATCGTAAGTTTCAATGTTCTTCACTCGAAATACAAATCAATACTGTAATATTTGAAACAACATGTTATGAGTCCACGGAACTCCACCGGTACCAATGTGACTTACTTCCCATGTCGGTAGCTGAGGGTTAAAAGGTACGGGGCGAGCGAATATTTTCCGTTTGCGACCGGCAAAGATGGCTCAAGCGGTATCCTAACAAACGAGGCGTGGATTGCGCGCGATCTTTCCTTCCTCTTCCTTGTTCTTTCCTCAGCCCCCACGTTCACACACATACACTCACATATACTCCATTACCACTCTTGTCGGGAGATCGGTCGGAAGCTTAAAGCTTGTCCCGGCTGGGGCAGTGGCCCACTGGTGGGAGATACCTGGTTGGGGAAAATCCCCAAAAGCCGACGTAGGTCGGTGCCGTATCTCGCCAGTCATCGGGAGAAGATCAAAGATCCCGCGATAAAGACATGCACTGCATTTACGACTGTCTTATAAGTTGACGCACTCGGAATCACTAATCAGTAAGTTAATGTACATGCAAACCTTAGAAGGTTCTGTAGGGCAAAAACCTAAAATTTCTCGACTCCTAGTCCTAGAAGTTCCAGTGGACCAAATTCTGAAACTTCTCGAAACCGAATCGTGGAAGGATTGATGGAGCAAATACTTAAATTTCTTGAATCCGAAACTAGGGGGTCCTGATAGATGAAGTTATCTCACGCTTTGTTTATCATATTGTAGATCGTAGCAAAGAGGAAAGCATCTCTAGATATTGTTGTGTTCCTGCTGAAAATAAAGCAATGACGCTGGTTGCTACTTATGATATTATATTGAAATATGTGTTCGTGTAATCATGACAAATAAAGTCTGTTCATCTATAGAAAGTCTAACAGTCGATATTCTTAACAGGTCCACGACATTATCGGCTACGTTTATCTCAGAGCCAACATCGACGCTGACTCTGCAGCGACTCTGACCTGGAAAGTCATAGGGAATATGACCTGGAAAGTCATATTGATCCCCGACCAAGGCAGAATTTTCAACACTAGCTACATAGCTAAGTCGAATTAAGACGTCTGAGGGAAAATTCTAGCGGACGGCTGCTCTGATCGGCAATTTTCCGTGGTTTCTCCAATCAATAGCAGGCAAATGTCGAAGTAGTTCCATAACAAACGAGCCAAGCACGGCTCGCTCTCTTTTCCCCCATTCTTTTCCTTCCTCTCCCCCCTTATAGTCGACCTTCAAATAGATATGACACGATTTTAAGTTGGGTAATGATATACCAATGTCTAAAAATTATTAAAATAACTTGAATCTTCTGGAAGAAGTTAGTTAGCACATATCGTTAGTTTAATTTTTTATACACAGGGAAAGTTAAAACGTACGTCTTTCTGTATGGGATTATTTCCTGACTGATGAACTGCTTTTATTCTTATGTACTTTTGTCTAGCGGACACTTTCTGTAACGAATTGAATGATCACTAGTGATTCAGGGCGCGTCAACTGCTAAGATCATATAGTTCCGACAGGGTAGTGCATGCGTTTTGCTCGGCAAATGGCGGCGATCTCTCCCCACTGGATGGCGAGATTTGCCACCGACCTACTGTTGGCTAGCGGGGTTTTCCCCATCGGTCTCCCGGCAGGTGGGGTAGTGCAGTGCATGTAAGTATGTGTAAGAGGACAAGGAATGAGAAGGAAAGATCGCGCGCGGTCCATGGTGCGTTTGGTTGGGTAATGCTCCGGCATTTATCGTAGATATCGCCAGGTATTTATCGTAGAAACCACGGAAAACTTCCGATCAGACAAGCCGGCCGCTAGAATTCTCCTTTAGACAGCGATTGAACTCGACCTAGCAATCTGGCTAGTTTCGAAAATCCTGCCACCGTCGGGACTCGATTCCCAGGACATCTCGGTCAGAGACACTGCAGTAACATCAGTTGATGCCCTGAGCCATCTCTCCCTGAAAACGAATCGATAGATTGTTTCAATTAGATAGCGTTCTCCTTGCAATGGACAGTTGGCGCGCTCACGTCCCTTTTCCGAGAACGTCTCTTGCATGTTTTGGCGCGATGATGTATTTACTTTCTAATTCGATTCTGCGAATTTTGTCCAGGGATTTTCGTTACATATTTGATTAATTGAATCAGGGAAATCAAGAACTCCATGGGTCCAGATAATCAATTTTACAGGAGAGAATTTTTTTCTCTCCTTTAAAAAAACACATTTTTCTCTCAATGGTCACAGATGCTAACTCCTCCTATCAATATAGTACATATTTATCCAATATTTATACCTTAAATAATTTCACATTTATAAATTTCACTTAAATATATGTTAAAAATTGATTTAAACACTCACCAAAAAGTAAAGTCAGAGGGTTTTTGTTCTCCAAGTGTCAATTGTAGCTAGTCGAAAGTCAATCAAGAGCAATTGACATGAGCAATCTCAACCTGTCAAAAAATATATTTTATCCCGGAATTATCAAAGAAAATTCTTTATTTTTTAATAACATTGAAAAGAACAAAATTTGTGAGGACTTTCCTCACCTGAGAAACCACCACAGCGTCAAATCCTCCATATACGGTAAATGTATCACGGGTCCGTAACCTTGGTCCGAAGTAGTTCACTGAGCAATCTCTCTGAAAGACAACTCTATTAAACGACCACCCCTCTCAACGACCGATTTATCTTAAAACGGACATAGTATCCCTTGTTTTGTACGTAAATCGTATCCCTGTTAACAGACTACTCCTCTCCTTGACCACCAACCAGAACCTTCATGTCAGTTTTCTTAATGTACGTCTTTTAAGATATCACTAGTAAGAATAGATTACACCGAATTTTCAGTAATTAAAATTGAAAATGTTATATACGCCATTAGCTTCATGTGTCGTGTGCCAGAACGTCGGGGATAGCAAAGGAGGCTCAGAGCATCAACTGATTGGAACTGACGTCACTGCAGTGCTTTTCACCGAGAGATCCTAGGGTTCGGGCCCCGACGTTGGCAGATTTTCGAAACTAGCTAGTTAAGTAGTGCGAGTTCAGACGCTGTGTGGAGAAGAATTCAAACGGCCGGCTGCTCTGATCGATAGTTTTCCGTGGTTTCTCCGGCCCACACCAGGCGAGTTCCCTAACACACGGACCGCCCGCGATCTTTCCTTCCTCATTCTTGTCCATACCTCATCCCTTACTTACACATTTACACTCACGCGCACTTCATTAACACACTTGTCGGGAGACTAGTCGGGAACTTAGAGCTTGTTCCCACTGAAGCGGTGCTAAGCAGTGGGAAATGTCTGGTTGGGGCAAATCCTGCTAGCCGACAGGTAGGTGGGCGCCGCCAGCGGGGGAAGATCACCGCCACCTCACACGATTAAAAAAACATTCACTTCACTTACGGGACTAATTATCTTAGTATTGACGCGCCCGAAATCACTAATCGATTGATCGGAGGAGGGTGAAGGGGATTTCGGAAATCCTGTAACAATATAGCTGATCCCTGTTATGGAACCAAGGCAGCAGTTTCATTTCTTCTGAAGTGCCGATGGATATGACTGTAACCTAACGTTAATTCTTTGAATTAACAGATCCTTTCTTACCTTATGTTTCTGAAAGAGCGTCTGCTATTATAAATCAAGTTTGTCGCCTATCCCTCTAACCCGCGGATGTTTGGATTATGACTAGAATCTGAACCCCGCGCTCACCCGAGACCTATCGTTTAATGTTTTTTTCTTATTTGTGTGATGAAGTGCAATAAAAGTGAGTTTGGGGGCTTGTAAGATACAGATAGTGCCATAAGACATATGAAAGTTCGTTATACCAGTAAACAAATATGGGGGAATACAAAAATTGAAAATGATTTATAGATTTATTCTTAACCAAGAGAATGGGGAGATTTGTTTTTCTTTAATTACTTATCAAGATGGTAGATATTTTTAAAATGACTTCTACGTCAAAATAGGCAAAATTAAACTTCGTCAAATGGTAATTATTTTATTGTGTTTAGATCGACGATAAATAACAACCTTTTAAAAATACATTTCGGCTTTTCCTAAAAAATTACAACAAATAATTCAACCAGTGCTATTAATAAATTCCAGGTAAAACACATTGTCACACACACACAGATACAGAGATATATATATATATATTCTGTACGTGTGCATCTCAGCATGCATCTCATGCTTCATACAAACATTTTTATTCTCAGCCATTAGCTCTGTGCTATTGATTCAGAGCTGGATTCGCACTTCTTCGCTCGCCAGGGTGCCAACACGATGGTAGGTCTCGTCCACGGTGTAAGATATATAGGTGTGTTAACTAGCCGCCTTTGGCGTAAATTTTCTTAAGCCACTCTGAGGCTATTTCCTCGCTTGTCCGTACGGTGCGCACGATCAGTTTGGGTCACGGTGTAAGTTACATCTTAAGATGATATCTTAAACTGTGGCTATGACACAGTTTTACAAAACATTTCCTACCCATTTTCGTAACTGTTCGCTCTAGACTTTACCAATTCCACCGCGAAACGACAAATCACTGATTTGAAATCAGCTTAGAGCTATCGAAAAGATCACGACCAATCACCTTGCTCAAATGAGACCCAAAGATCGCAGCGCTTATATGCAAAAACTGTGAGGACTAGCCTCACATAAGCTTCAGTTTTAGACGGAGTGGACACACCTATATCTCTTACACCGTGATGATAGGTCACATCGTTAACCTCCCGATCCCTTGCGCGTTCAGCTTCGTGCGAGCGATTCCCAGAAATCCGCCTTCGACCGCCGCAAAAGCTAAACCGAACTTCGGTCGAACGACCGTGGCTTCCAGGTCCGAACGTTTAGAACTGTTCGAATCCATTCATTCGATTGGACAATTAGTTCACACCTTCTTCACTTGCCTTATCCATTTGTGTCACAGCAGTGGTAAAAAGACCGACCCAACGTAGCATTAAAGCAAAGAAAAATAAAACATTAATTTATATTTGGACTGTAAAGTGCTAGCTCATGACTCTTTCCAGACTAATAGCTCATTTGTGGTATTGCTTATATTAGAATGATGGAATGGATTTAGACATTACCGTAGCGAGGTATTTAAAAAAACCATAACCATTAGATTATTCTAGTCCAAATAAAAATATTACGAGTGCGTAACGCTCGTTTAATTCCTGAATGGAAGAGATAATCAAGTGCAAGGAGGGCGCGAGGTGGAAAGATTGAAATTTATAAGGCGGAGTTCGCCGTTGGTTTCCACCAGCAGTGTTCAGTTAAATATTACCAGAGAATTAACCGTGGCCTGTGGACGTTTTTCTTGCCTCACGTAAAATTTCATTTATGTTTGCAAATCGAAGTTGTTTTAGGTAGTTTTGACCTTAGCACCACTATGCATGTCATTTCAAAGTGTATTTAATATATATTTCGCTAAGTATACGAATTGTAATTAACATTGTAATTTGTGTAATAAGTGCCTGGAGGCATCAGCGGAAAATTTTGCGGCCCGCCAGCTCGTGTTCGTTGAACGAGAATAGTGATTCGTGCGCCAGCAGAATGTCTTTCGTGAATGTTTAAGTGCGTGTACGTGACGACTTGGTACCAGTCTTCACCCTCCCTGTACAGCCAGTATGCCAACACTACCAACATTTAACGCAAATTTATTTACGTGAAGCGAACGTGACTCTCTTACAGAAGTTGGTGCATTTCATGTGAATACATGCTCTTCAGCCTGTCTACCATTACTACCAGCACTTCAAGCAACATTATTTATGTAATGTGTACGTGTCTCTTACAGAAGTTGATGCATTTGATGTGAATACACGCTCTTCAGCCAGTCTACCATTACTACCAGCACTTCAAGCAACATTATTTATGTAATGTGTACGTGTCTCTCTTACGAAATTGAAGCATTTAATGAAGTTGAGGCATTTAATGTGACTAAATGCTCTTTTGCTCCAATCATATTTGGGCGTGCAAACTTTGTCCGAAGGGCTCCGCTACCCACGTTCTATTTCAACCTGCCCTACTGAGCTATCTTAAGGTTTTGGCTTTTTTTTGTAATGCTACCTTATCAATAATACAGACCATTATTTATCTATTCACTACTCCACAAAACATTGACAAGCAATTTCATACATAACACAATATTTCTTGATGGTGTGTATTAATGGAATCACTTACCATTCTCACAATGTACCGAACTTACTTCCTGCTTATCCATCCTGCTCCCTCCCGTGCGCGACCAACAAACAATGCAAAATTCTTGCACGCTCACCACTATCCAACCCAGCGACGGTCGCGTTTGGCAGCACTCTATACACTAACTAAAGCCTGTTTGTTTACTCTGTGTATGTCATGTACGCAGAGGCTTAAATCATTTACATCATTCTGTATATCAGAAGAGTAGAGAATGAATGAATGAAAACTATTCATTTATGCTGTCCATGTCGCGAATGCCGTGACTGGCATCATGGATATCACTGTACACTAGCTGAAACCTATTCATCCGTGCTGTCCATGTCATCTACCATGTACTATGCGTCATGCACCATGAAACATGCGTCATGTACCGTGTAATGTACCACGTCTCATGCACATCACTCTGTACTCTAGCTGTACTTGTACAGCAGTACACTCTGTACTTTGCTAACTGAATCCCATTCATTCCCACTGTTCATGTCGTGTATGCCGAGTCATCGTTGATAACGCACTGTACTCCAATGTAAACCTATTCATTCATGTTGCTCGTGTGAAAGCCGCGTCTGCCATCATGGACATCACTCTGTATTTTAACTGAAACCTATTCATTTACGCTGTCCATGTTGTGTATACCATGCCATGTCTGACAGCATGGACATCACTCTGTACTCTAGCTGATACCTATTAATTCATGCTGTCCATGTCATGTCTCTCGTGTCTGGTATTATGGACATGACTCTGTATGCTAACTGAACCCTCTTCATTAATTCTATCCATGTTATCAGCTCCATCCCACTGTCTTAAAACGAATACTACACTATCCCATCAATTTTTATTCCAAAAACTGTGTTCAGGAACAGTACAGCAGTAACACCATGTGGTATAATCGAATGTACAGTACAACAGTTCTTTGCACACCAATAATATAAATAAAGTTGTTCCACAACGCAACATGTGACTAACAAATATTTAATGGTGAGCAGCCTCTTCTTTCGAGCTTTGCATAACGTCAACTATCTCCTAAGAAGTGATACGCTGAGTATAAGAATTCAGACTGTAGGGGTAGTTTGAGAATAGGCTGAAGAACACATATTTGCATTTTTAGACAAAAATTGAAACAGTTTCATTGTTTTTGTTTGTTGCCGAGATTTTGGTGTCTAAAGTAACTATTATCACCTCTCACATGACCATCCGTTGCTTAGTTTTCTCTCCATTTCAATAGGCATACGAAATTAGTAATGTAGATTCTAATCGATGGCGTGAGATGCAACCCCACAGCCACTGCAGCGTGCTCGAAGGTCGCACAGCGTCCTCAACGATGTTTTGTTTATTTGCATTTTTTTATGTCGAAGTTTCTTTGTTTTTGAATTTTCCCCAGCATTCAGAATACCTAGTGAAACTAATAACACGTCTCTCGTAACCCACAGGCAGGTTAGTGTTCACTCAAATTTTGCGCGAATAAGAATTTATTGTTTAGTTAGACGGTGATTGTTCAATTTGGTATACATTCTGATAGATGTACACATGTAAACAAATAAATATAAAAGCATTTTCTAAGTTGCACCATAAATTAAATAGAAAGTTGTTAAGAAATTTTTTATGTGTAAATAAAACAAAAAACCTACGATGTCAATATTTTTAGATATTTTATATTGACTCTTGACGCCTGTAACGGAAGTCGGGCCTATTCGTGATTCACCGTGGGTCGAGTATGTTTGTGGCGCTAATCGTAGTTAAATACACGTTAGTGAAATAATTTCTTGAATTTTTACTATACAATTTGTGTAGCACAATATTGTTAATCTCTCAAGGTTTGTTATATTATTTTTATGTTGATGTACTATTATTTTCTACTTTTTACGTAACGATATTTTCTTCAGAAAATCTTAAAATGAAAACTTGCAGATAGAGGAAATAGAATAAACAATACCATATCGTGGCATAAACAATTTAACTTATCTAGTAGTATTACAGTAACGGATAGGTATCTAGTTCTTGAGACATATACGATATTGTCCTGTCTCGTAATATACTCAAAACTGCTTTTGTGAACATCACATGAAAATAAATGCCTTATAGATTTTTTTGTAAAAAAACGCCCAGAAAGGATCCCATAAGACTGAAAACAGTAAAATCTATTATAAACTCTGCATTTAAAAACGTTTTTAAATTCTTTTGCACTGCTAACTAAGCTAACATCTCTTTGCTATTTTTCTCTATCAAACATTGATATTTTTTGCTTCAGAGTGGTTATTTTGCTAAAATACAAATTATGATAAATGCATTAATAATTTTGAAGCACAGTGCTAATCTTTTTTTATAAATAGTTTAGATACAGTATTTCATAATAGAAAATACGGCATAGGTCAAGGATAAGTGCGGAACACTTCGTCCTCGCTTTGACATGACACAATCTTGCATTGCATATTTTCATGCAATCGAGTTCGATACATTATTAGATTTTCAAACAATACTTAGAAGGAACAGACCGTTAGGATACTTAAACGCCGAGTAATGTCTACAGATATGTAAAAGTTAGCACTATGCCTAACCGTCGAGAAACTGAAAAGGTTAACATGTAATTATACAATTACTATTATATGAACACATTTATGTTCTATTAAGAGTGAAATGAGTATACCCCAAACTTTTTATTGTAATTGTCATGTAGGCTAATTAATTAAAACATGTCAATTTTATGTGCATTACTATAAAATATAGTTGATTTTGTAGACTACTCGTAAGTTTTCACTTTTTTGTATTAAAAATTGCTGGGATTATATTAAAATTATGACAATTAATTACTTAGCTATAGATTGTCGTGCCATTTTTTGTCAGCCACGGATCGAATTCAACTTATATATTTTCTGGCGTGGAGTCAAGCCAGCACACATTCAATTTTCGTAGTGTTAACATGTGACAATAGAAATTTTTGGCAATTAATTGAAGTGTCATTTTCATCCAGCATCGGGTCGAATTTAACACATGTATTACTCGTTCACTTTACATTTGCAGACGGCAGAATTAGGAACTAATATTGTTTTGAAAGTGAAGGCCCCAACACACAACCGAGAATACACGAATGGCCCCGATGTCAATCAGCTGTCTCCGAAGGCAGCACAAGCGCTACGGACACAGCTGACGAATTGTGCCTTTCTGACAGTGAGCTGGAGTCGTGCTCTTAAATGATTAAGATGAAGGAATACAATAAAATAGAACACACCACACGCTATTCACAACATTCACGTACAATATTTGTATTTCTTCTTTGCACTTATCTACTACTTAATGGTTATGTTCTTGCCCCGCCCGTGTTCTGTATGCTGCTCACCGCCATCTATATCATATTATAATATATTTTTATAAACAGTCAGTATATACTGCAGACGCGCGATTCTCATTCAGTCGGCGGTGACGTCATGTAAACAGATCGCAGCGCTCCGTCTGCAAATGTAAAGTGAACGAGTAATATGCTTGTATCACAAGAAAAAACAGCACACACTCGTTTTTGTAGTGATTATTATTGAGTTATTCATAATTGTAGCAATAAAATAACAATAAATTCTCCTCTCATTTCCGCCCAGCTGCACATCGAATTTAACTTTTTTCTAGGCAAGTGTCAATCCAACATATCCTCGTTTTTTGCTGTAATAAATGTGGCAATTAATTATGTTGCCTTTTTCGTTCAGCTATAGAATGAATTTAAGTTATCTGTGGACAGGCGCCGCTTGACCACCAGATCTCACTCGTTTTCCTCATGGAAAATACATAGCAACAAATTCAAAATTGGGGCAAATGATTAGCAATAAATTATTGCACTTTTTTATTTAAGAGTTGAAAGAGCGATTTCAGCTTGATGTGTAGACCACTTCATACTATTAACTTTCTGCTGAAAAATTAAATACGCACTGTCTTCCAAGTTGATTTTAATGGACTTCTACAACACACAATCCTACATTATTATCGACACCCCTGAAACTTATGTAATCATATAATGTTCATCCCATCTTTGCATCACTTCGTCGTGCAGTTTAATTAGTTAAAAGGAAATTATGTTTGTTACAAGTTTAATGAGAATCCAAAAACTATTATACATAGGAATTAAGGTATTTACAAAAAACATATTTTGTTTGAATTTCTTTTTTCTTTATTTATACATATTGTAATTTACAAAATTAATTCTTCATGTCATTTAGGATTTGTATCATGAAATATCTCGAAAACCGTTCGTCGTAGAAAAAAAAAGGTTTCGAATCAATTTTGTGGAAAATTTTATTCCCTTCAAAACTTAAAATAATGATGTTAACATAAATGCTTAGGAACCGGGAATTTGTGAAAAATAATTTTCGTTGGCATTGGACCTGTAATATTTTGACATTCGCACGTGATATCCATCTGAAAATTTTACCCATTATATAAAACGTCAAATACAGGTCTCAAGAAAAATTCACCACAAAGAGATTTATTCCGCAGATAAGTCTTTACTGATTGAAATATATTGGTCTGTCTTGGAAATACGCGTAAAGTTGTTCTATAACTTCGCTTTCTTCTCCTTCTCGCTCCAACAACTTAAAAAACCGTTCACATAACGCTTCCAGTTGCGCCAACCCTCTTTGAAAATCATTCGCTCTTTCCTTTAGCTGAGCCAGTAAGCGTTGATTATACTGGACCTGAAGGAACAATATTTTCATTAGCACCTGGTAAAAGGCAGAAAGAAAGAACTAAAGCTCTGCCTGGAGTGGATGGGCAGAGGAGGGGGCGTGAAACTATTTTGAACAGGTGAGACTCTTTTTATCTGCAAAAATCGGTTGATTGATTGATGTTTCCGGACGCGTCAACTGCTATGACCATTAGCCCCGTAAGCGTAGTGCATGTTTTATCGCGAAAGGTGGCGTTGAATTTCCCCAGCTGGATTATGCAGAGGGGATCCGACTGTGAGATCGGACGCCGACCTACTCGTCGGCTTTCGGGGTTTGCCCCAACCAGGTATCTCCCACCAGCTGCGCACCGTCTCAGTCGGGTCAAAAGCTCCAGATTGGTCTCCCGACAAGCGTGGTACTGTAGTTCATGAGAGTGTAAATGTGTGTAGATAAGGGGTGAGGTTAGGACAAAAAAAGGAAGGATAGATTGCGCGCGTTTCGTGACCTGTTTTTTAGGATACTTCTCTGGCATTCGCCTGGTATTCATCAGGGAATCCACGCAAAACTATCGACCACAGCCGCCAGCCGCTAGAATTGTCCTCCAGACAGCGGTTGAATTCGACTTAGTTATCTATCTAGTGTCGAAAATCCTGCCGCCGTCGAATCTCGAATCCTAGGATCTCCCGGTCAGAGGCACTGCAGTGACATCAATGTTTCCCTGAACCACCTTTGCCGGTGTGAAGCAGTGCGACTTTGGTACACTGTATACACCAACACACTACGACAAAATTGTAAGCAACGCCTTGAATAAATGCACTTTGCAAAGGTATCCTAATGGGGTGCAAATTCTTGGAACAAGATGAAACAAATCGTAAACGAAGTTGAGTCCAGTGTCTGAAAAGTTTTCTGGAATTTTCAAGATTCGGTTGCTTCGAAACTCTGGAGGCTAATGTTTTCGACTATATTTAATGTGTTCTTTCAGTTACTTCTATTTTGTACGAACGTATACTCCTGCATACTGAGTTAGTCAATAAAAATGTTCACCTCAAATATTCTCTAAACGGTACAAGATATTGAGATGAAATTTTCACCAAACGATTCGGGGCCAGTTGGTTCATCAGTTGTACTTTTTATATTTTTCATAACGGTTTTGTTTTTAAAGATACTGGACTAATTTTGTTTTTTAAATGGAATACTACACTTTTTGACACGAATAGATTGGCCTTGACAAGACAAATTCTTCAATATCACATATACTGATTTTTCGTAAATAATTAACAGCCCAAAAGAGTACGAAATACGGCGTTAAATGAAGAGCAGGTACTCGGATGTTCGTGGCGGGTCGCCGGGTGACTCTGCGGTCTCCACGCCGCAAGGCGCAGGACAGTGCAGCGATCTTGGCGTACACATCAGTCGAATTCCCCAACGAAGCCCTCGTATTTTACAATCATTCAGAGTAGTGAGTTCACATTTCGTTCAAAAGGACCAATCGACTTGACAAGAAAAGCACTTGTATTTTCTCTTTAGCAGCATTGTTCGTCAGGCAGATTAAATCATCTTCGATTTTTAAAAGGAAATACTTGTATCACGTGTGATAGTGTACGCCTTCGGAAATTTTTAAAATAATTATGCGTCACTTCTCACGGCGAGTCCCAAGCAAGTGTGAGCTTTGAGCGGTAGTTTTCTAAACTTCACTGCGAAATCGTTTAGTGAAAATTTCATTTGAACACCTTCAACAGTACCGAAAATATTCCAGAGGAACGTTTTCATTGACTAATCCTGTATGTGTATAATATAAAACTATATTTATTTTGTTTTATTATAATTATTATTGTTATTATTATTAATTATAAGGTCGTAAATTCATTACCGTCAGATATAGAATTCATTGTTTCATTGCTTTTAATATTCATTATTTCAGAAATGATCTTTAAATATTTTTGGGTTCATTGAGAAAGACAAAAAGATGTCGACCACCGAAAATATTGTTTAGCTAACAAAATGTATGAACTGTATTATGAGCTACGTGGGTCTACATCTTTCCAACGGAAGTTGAATACACAGATACAGGAACATATTAATAGCATCTTGGACCTCCTTCACGAATTAAATTATTTCTCGAAATGTAGTGTGCAATTAGAAAACAATATAGACTTCAATAATATTTCTATTCTCGAACACAATGAGTGGAGTAGGAATGGAACAGAACATCATCTGATGTCTCTGCAGTGCCTCTGACGAGGAGGTCAAGGATTCGACTCCCGGCGGTGGCAGGATTTTCGACTCTAGCTAGATAGCTAAGTCGAGTTTTGTTGCTGTCTGAAGGAGAATTCTAGCAACTGGCTGCTCTGATCGATAGTTTTGCGTGGTTTCTTCGAGCAACCCAGGCGAATACCGCAACAGTATCCTAACAAACGGATTTCGCGCAATATTTCCTTCCTCTTTCTTATCCTATCCTCATCCTTTACTTTCACATTCACATGCACTACACTATTGCACTTGTCGGGGAGACCAGTTGGAAGCTTAGAGCCTGTCCCGGTTGGAGCGGTGACCCACTGGAAGGAGATACGTGGTTGGGAAAACTCTGCAAGCCAATGTGTATTTCGACCGCACAGATCACTACCACCACCCTTCGCGATCAAAATCATGCACTACACTTACGGGACTAGGGACCTTAGCAGTTGACACGCTCGGAATCTCTAATCAATCAACTTTACCATTGTTACCTCAGAGTAAAGGGGTCCGTACTCATCCTCATTCCAGCCTCCAGCGTATACTCCATGGGCAAGCACGAGGAGAGTGAGATAGAATAAGAATGTCTTCATCCTGAAAATATCACAGTAATTCATTTCTTGGAAAGGGAAACAACAAACAAAAATTAGCACTGCGACAACATTGTACTGACTTTCTCCTATCATTTGGAAAGGTTACGTATAACGATATTTTTTGTATTGTAAATTATGTAATTCTAATATTTTCAGCTGGTTAAGCAAAACTCTTTTCATCAAACAGTTTAAATCCATAACACCATATCTATTTGGTAGTATGCATTTAAGTTATATTGACCATTTTTAAAACAAAATTGCATACCTGAGCAAAAGTGTGCTAAATTATATAGAATTTTCACGTATCAGTGGCATTTAGAAACATTCGTTGCTGTGACAAATTAATCGAAAATTTCTTTAGCTTTAAAAACATTCATCCTCTACTCGTTTATAAGCCAATTTTTCAGATTTAATTTACCCTACAGAAAATGCATATTCGCAGAGGAAAGTCACACTCTTTCTATAGTAGAATAAAATATATAGAAACATCAATTAATACGATAGTTTATTCTTTCCTGAAGATATTTTATCAAGAAACACGAACCTTTTTCCAAATGTACACTATATTTCGGACTAATTATAGTTTAATTCAAGAAGTATTTTACAATAACATGAAAAGCAAAAACCTCTTTTGATTTGGAAATTTTGGACTAGTTTTCTGGAGTGGCTTTTGAGAAAAATTCTTTTAAGCATTTTCTAGATTTGCCTTTTTGTCTTTAAAAGAGATCATTGAAAGGTTACGAATGCTTTACACCTTCAAATGCATATTTACTAATAACAAAACTCCAGAGTTTAATTTTTTTAATTCAAAAGCTTAATGAAATGGCACTTACAAGACAGTGTACTTGTATAGTCCTTTATCCTTACAAATCGTTTAACAAAAACCAGGAAGCAGTTTTTGAGAAAAATCTTTATGTGTATTTGGAAAAGTTGCTATGATTTGACTAAAAATTTATCGTGGTACACTGCTAATATTTTCAAATATCTATGCATGAAATTATTTTAAATATCAAATATTGAAAAATTAATTGAAATAACCACAAATCTTTAGCTTTACTAATGAAGGTGGAGGTTACATTCGGAAAAATTGAACTTATTCGAGTTTCGAAATTTTAGAGGTTTAAATAAAAGTCACTTGTCTTAGGAACTTCGCTCTATTTGAGCAAGAAACTTAAAGAAAAAGTAAACATTGCAGCGGTTTTTGAGAAAAAGTTTGAAAAATGTCAAATATCTTAAACTACATAAATATCCCCAAAAATTAAAAAATCCATTTCAAACATGCAGACTTGTTAGATCAGCCCCGTGAATTCCATTTTGCCGAAAAATGCTGTGAATGTTGTAGTGTTGTTTACAGATAGGCAGACAGATGGACGGACCGTCGGATTGACAGAGACAGACGGACAGACGTTTAGATAAAAAAAAGCACTTTTGAAGTATCAAGGACCTCCCAAAAAGTGTGTTTCTGTCAAAAGCTGCACATGGGTTTTTTGCATTTATACTTAAAAAAACTAAGGGTTTTCGCTTAGAAAGAAATTTGAGCTTTCTGCTCGCCCAAAGTGAGTTAGCTCATTTGAAAAGTGTTGAGATCCGTAATTTTGAAATTTTCGAAAATGATGAATTTTTACGAAAATTAGGTCTGTCCCATTTTTACATTCTCGCTACTGAGTAGAGATTGAAAATCTTTAGAAATATCCCGCACCGACCGTCAAAAATACAATTACTTTTTTTTTCAGTGTTTGGTAACATATCGCATTTCTGGCGATTGCTAAAATCTACCATCCCCCCTTATCAACAACTCGGTTGCTCCACGTTACTGACAAAACAATCACCATCAGTTATCCCCATCACACAAACCCTGTAACATAATAAACAGATAATAACAGAAAAGAGTTACATTCGTACTCACGTCGTGAGATGCTTTCTGTGGCACAGTCTTCGCAATGCGCTGGTTCAAAGTACGCTGCCTTCTCCACTTCGAGCTTCTGCAGAAAGGGCGAAATCTCTGTTGCTTTTTTTAAGCCAACCACGCTTTTCAGAACCCAATATCACTTTGAATGACTCAACTGTGTTCTTCGGAGATAGCACTTGACCTCGTAAGATGTCCAGAGTCTAGGTTCCCAAGAACATAAATTAGCTTACTGGGGTTATGAAACATTCTCTCGAACAAAGAAGTGCCTGTAACTCGCCCACTACTCGCCTGTTTACCCGTCCGTTTCTCGTGTGCATGGGAAGTGGACTCCAACACAAAAAAGCGTTTATTGCCTACAAATTTCATTATTTAAAGATTTTTTCATATATGCAAAACTTGAAAAATTGTACTACAATTGAACAGACAGATAATATTTTTTTAACTTAATATTGAACCAGATCAGTCGGATTGTACCTTTTACAAAACACTCCTTAGGACTGATATCACTGATCTGGAGAAGCACTGATATCACCTCTGATCTGGAGAACGTACGATTCGAGTCATGGCGGTGGCAGGTTTCTCGCCACTAGCTAGATAGCTAGGTCGAATTCAGCCGCTGTCTGGAGGAGAATACCAGAGGCCGGCTCCTTTGATCGTCAGTTTTCCGTGTCTTCCATCAACACAGGCGAATGCCGGAGCACTATCCGAACAAACAGGCCACGGACGATCTTTCTTTCCTCCTCCTTGTCCTATCCTTTCGTCTCACTTACATGCAGTACACTTTCACACATGTCGGGATATCAGTCTGGACAGGCGCGGATCCACGGGGAGGGAAATGAGGGAAATTTCCCCTCCCAAAATGTTTCAGTAACTATTAATTTTAATTTGTCCCGAAACTTTCAAGCAAAAATATTTTCGTGTAAACATTAAAACAAATAACAATGTATCTCATCATGAGCTGAGTTTAGCCTGCGTCATTCTACATAATCTGTAATATGACACATTCCACCAAAACATTTTGAATAAAAAAATTCCCCTCCCAAAATGCGTTTCTGGATCCGCCCCTGAGTCTGGAGCTTAGAGCCTGTTCCGGCTGGGGCGGCACCCCGCTGTGGGAGATCTCCGGCTGTGGAAAGCCCTGCTAGCGCACGTGTAGGTCGGCGCCGGTTCTCACCATGCAGCGGAGGAGGAACACGTCACCTCCCGTGATAATAGCATGCACTACACTTACGGGTGTTACGACCGAAGCCGATGCCGCCCCATAAAAACATGAAATAATCCATCAATCTGAAAATTACCTTTGTATGCAGTCTAAGAAATGAGGTTCTTCAATGTTGTCTTACACGTGTGCTTTTACATTCCTCACAAGATAGCCTTTGCTCTTAACGGGGCAATGAAACCTAAGCTTGATACGTTCCTTTACTTTCCCTGATATGTATGTGGCTTGAAAAATCCTGCAAAAAGTGGGGGACACATCCACTCTGAAACTTCAGTACAAAAAACGGAAGTCGTAACGATACTCATAATTCGATGACAGCGTTCTCCTCTTCTGTCAGCTTGAAGGGGGACTCTGCTTTCATCGGAGTATGGGCCACACTTCATTGTATGGCGTAGTAATGAGGTGCATGATGTTACCCTTGTTAGAAATATTGCTCTCAGTTACTAACGTTTATATGATGAAATGTCATAACGAGAATATTATTCATTTGATTGCGCTGTGATTTGTGTTCATGTTATGGTAGCTGGTCGCCTTACAAACTTTAGTGATAACCCCGAGGTGATCCAAAAGCGAATTACACACTAGAAGTATTACGTAAATATAAGAAGGCAGAATTCAGAAGATGTAAATAGCCACAAACCAAGTACCCAACCTACAATCACTAATTTTATAATAACGATTATATCAAGGTAAGACCAAAATGCCTGTTTGAATAGGAGAATCCTAAATTGTGTTCTTCTCAAAGTGGTTCACTTTTTTTCCTCGTCATTATTGTGGTGGTACGTACAAAGTGTTCAAACGTGATGCCGGCTTTAGATTATCGTTATCCAAATGACGTATATGACAAAATTAGTCAACTTCCCACCGTAAATTCTTATGAATATAAGAAATGAGTTGATTATCCTATTATCACGGTCCAAAAGTTTTAAAAAGAAGTCCTTTTAGAAGCACTCAAAGACAAAATGCGGTCACAGTTTTTAAAATTACATAATATGTTTTGACTACAACTTTTGGAGAGCATTTACAATTTTTGCCAACTCCAAAACGCTTATTTCTGTCAAAAACTCGACATTGATCTTTAGCAGCTTTACAAATTATTATTATTATTATTATTATTATTATTATTATTATTATTATTACAGCATTATTATTTAACTGCACCCTCTGAACAAAAAAGTAAACGTATAACTTAGTTAAATTCAGACTTGCAACATTTACGAAGTTCATAAAAGCTAGATTTAAAATAAATGATGTCAGAATGTACATATTTTTAGTCTTAACGTTTCACAAATTGTTGATAAAGTTTAATTCCATGATAGCACAGAAAATAGATATTATTTGAAGAAGAAAATTTCAAAAAGATAAAATTCCAAACCCTCCACTACTCCGAGTTACTGCCATAATTAGATATTATGTGTAACTCTTCACATCACACCACGCTCTTTCAAATAGATAATCACTTTCAATGACGCAACTTAAATCCAGAAAGATAGCACTTGACCTCGTAAGATGTTCAAAGTGTAATGTCCCAAGAACGTAACTCAAGCTGAAATTATGAAATACAGAAAAGTGCAAGGAACCCTCCATTACAATAAGAGTAAATTGAAAAGGTTTTTTCAGTTTTTAAGAATCCCCCCCCTCATTTGTGAAGGAAGTTGAATCGACAAAGACCCCAAACTAGCATATTTTCCTTATAATTTGAATGATTAAAAGATTTTTTGAAACTCATAAGACCTCGAATTGTGCAATAGCGAATGTATAATATCCATTTCCGAAAATATCCTATTTACGTATACTACTGTCTGTTTTGGCGTACGCAGCCTAAAATAACAAGTGGGGCCAACTACATTTCTGGATTCTCTTTTCCATTCAACTATTTTAATTCATAAATGAGATATTTTAAATAATCGAAAAGTATACTACAAAGAGAATTAATTTGTAACGTCACTGATTACCATTAACAAATACAAATAGTTTCACGTAGAACTATTTACAGGGATGCCAAACCTGGAGAACCCTTTCCCCATCTGCCGGTAGCAAATTCCCTAATTAAGTTTGTCTAATATGAACTTGTAGACGCCCAGTGGTCGAAATTTGACAGGAATTTATTAAATATTTAATTTAATAGTTATTGAGGATCTTTTGTCAAACGGTTTGCCTGTATACATTATTGCATACATATTGTTTTTAATTTTGTTCTATCACGTTATCTGCCCGAGCATATAAAAATACGTCATTAGAGTGTGTTGTTTGCCTTAATTCCCTGCAATAGCTATGAAACTTGAAAACTTATGAAAACCTGCCTACGATAACTGGGTTTCTCGCCCCTCTTGAATGGCTGAGAAATACAAAGGAATTTGATCTCGTGACGTCAACCGCCAACAGAGCAGGGTCCTTCAGAAGTCAAATATACTGTCTCCAGTACCTTTTTCTTATGTGTATAGGTATGTTAAGTGGAAAATAATATCACTGCAAACTTTTGTAAAAACTAATATCCTTTCTGTGCGAAAATTATTATTGCAATTAATATTACTATTCTTAATAAAATGCTTTTCACTTACAAGAATGCAAATATGGAGTGAAGTATTTTTCTTGTAAACGCTAAGCTGGGAATAAAACGTCTTTTGTTTGTAGATTAGGGCATAGAGAAGAAATTCGTGTCCTGTTGGGGACACTCAATTCAGGTTTTAATGCTCTAAAACGCAGTTTCCGAGTTACGTACGATGAGCGATAGTAGTGATTACAGCGTGTTGCGTGTTGCATCTGTACATTATTATTTTAATTTAACATATTTTGTAACATATGCTATATATAAAGTGTATGCACTCCTTCTACATATTAACTTCAACTATGCCAAATCTCACACTCTTCCGTGCGCGCAATATGCTTAAAAAGGGCTATATAATTTTCTCTTCATGTACAGGATCTTTAGTTTATCTTGCAACCCATGATCGCTAGCGCCTGTTCTTATTTCGGCAATTTGGCAACCGCGTGTCTCTACCTTCTTTCAATACTGCCGTGGCTGACTCGTTGGGACAGCAGAGAAGGAAGTGAGCTGCGCGTCATAATCTGCAACTTTCCTCTTTCTGTGTTTTTCCCATTCAAGGGATTCGGCGGGCAGGTATGCGGCTCACAAGCCGGAATCTTTTCGCGCTGCGCAGGGTGGATGGGGTGGGGTGGGTGGAGGCATGATCCAGCAAACAAAACGTCTCTTCAGGCGAGTCTGTCTGCTTAGGAATGGCGAGTCTGTACGCTTCAGTATGCTTAAGAAACGAAACTGTAACATAGAAGGTGGGGAGAGAAGTTATGACTGATTTATCGATTTATTAACAGCAAAGTAACAATAATTATTATTTAATGAACGCCAGCTCGGAGAGAAATTACAAAGATATCTCGTGAAACATCGCTGCCAAGCTGTTTATTGTTTATAACAATTTATTATGATACCTGGAAATTAAACAAATTAGAAAATCGTAATAAAATTAATAAAAATATTAATAAAATAAATCTCTTGAATTTTCTAATAATTTAACCTCCTTTAAAACAGGCACTGCGACTCCACTTCCTATCCACATCCCCCGTGTCTCTGAAGCGCTGGATTAATCAACAAATGGTTGATTTGTTGGGAACTGGCGTATCCAAAAAAAAATCTTGAAACATTTTCGGGCTCTTTAAGAAGTATTTAGTGCTAAAGTAAACTTCCACCAAAAATACACGTTGAACCTTCGTCAACATTTTCGAAGCGATTCTTCTTTCCTAAACGCGAGTTCCTACGATAATGAATGGAACGTGAACGAATGACTGCCCAAGGACAGAACAAGTGCTTGCTCTTTCTTCCAACTAAAATAGCCCCGTTCTACCCCGAAATCTGCGACGAGGAGTGGGTCGTTTAAAGTGAAGGGGAAGCCAAAGGTATTTCACGCGTTGCCAAATTACCAAAACAAGTGGTTGTGTTCTCAGACACGGGTTGCGAGTTAGACTAAAGACCCGGGTATTTCTGGGCCTCAAGAAAATGTGCGCAGATAATCTCTTTCCCCACACGTCATATACAGTTTTTACTGTTTTTGACCAAATAAATAAATAAATAAATATTAATATCTAGATATGGAATTAAGTGGTCGTGGAAAATGATTTGATTTGATTCTATTCCATTCGATTTATTTAGTCAAGGAACGTATGTGACGTATGAGGGAGAAATACCATTATGTTTTCTTTAGCTTTAGAATCGCTTCCATATTTTAACTATAAATTGTTGAAAGATTAATAGAAGCTCAAAAATAAAATGAATGAAAATACAATAACAGTAATAATAATAATAGTAATAATAATAATAATAATAATAATAATAAAATTTCAAAAGCGCGAGATTAGCAACATTTGAAAAAGTAGACATTTTCGCTCCCGTGTTGTAGAAAACCTATTTGCATCGGTAAACGAACTGCATATTTGATCCCCTTGTTAACAAAATAGTAGTACAACTCCGGCTCTACTCCTACCAATACAAGCAAAAGGAAGGAAAGCTAAATAAAAGCATGCACTAAACTTGCGGTACTAACGACCTTAACAATGGACGCCTCCGGAAACACGAAAAAAATAACCAATCAATCGTGTTGTTCTAGAATTGTGGTCCCCAGTGTCATAGCTCGCTTTCGTCTCGAACTCCTTCCATCGCGTGGCGCGAGCAGACCCCTCTCCCAACAAAAATACAGGCCATCTATTACTTTACATTTGAAGACGGCAGAATTAGGAACTAATGTTGTTTTGAAAGCGAAGGCCCGAACACACAACCGACAATACACGAATGGTCCCGATGTCAATCAGCATCTGACCAATCAGCTGTCTGCGAAGGCAGCACAAGCGTTATGTACACAGCTGACGAATTGTGCCTTTCTGATAGCGAGCTGGAGTCGCGCCCTTAAATGATTAAGATAATATACAATAAAATAGATCACACCACACGTTATTTACAACATTCACGTACAATGTTTTTATTTCATCTTTGCACTTATCTACTGCTTAATGGTTATGGTCTTGTTCCGCCGGGGTTCTGTGTGCTGCTCACCGCCCTCTATATCATAGTGTACGAGTAATACTGCCATATGTTTCAGTCGTAAACGCAACAGAGTACATACGACAGAAGTGAGGAAATCAAGAACAACGATGAATGTAGATTGATGGATTAGTGATACCGGGTGCGTAAATTGCTAACGTCATAACTCCCGTAAATGTAGTGCGTGATTTTTGTCGCAGGAGGCGGCGTCATCTTCTCCCGCTGAATGTCGAGATCTGGTGCCAACCTACCCGTCGACTTGCGGGGGTTTTCCCAACTAGGTATCTCCATGAGCGTGGCACTGCCCCAGACGGGAAGCTCTATTGTCCGAATAATATTTCTGTCTACTTGATAGCTGGAGGTAGGGTACAGAGATGTTACTATATTCTTGGGCAGCAGACACGTGGTCGTTCTTGCACCACATCACAACAGCAGCAACAGCAAGAAACCGATCGCAATGATAGCCCACAACAGTAGGCGACACAGAACCACACACACGACGCATAACCAAACAATGAATGGCGTCAAATGGCACTCTTCTATGCTCATTTACTTCGCGCTGTAAGACGTAATTTTGTTTCTTAATTAGCACTGGCAACTCTGAAGTGACATTATCAGAATTTGAAACCTCTCAGTGGATAACGGAGCCCTGCTCCCCTGTCAGCCGGTAGCTGTCATGTAGACAGGAATATCACGCGGACAATAAGCTCTCGGCTGGTCACACAAGTGACATAGTGTAGTGCATGCATATGTAAGTAAGGAGCGAGAATAGGACAAGGAAGAAGAAGAAGGAAAGATCGCGCGCGATCCATAACCCTTTTGTTAGGGTACTATTCCGGCATTCGTCTAGTGTTGATCGGAGAAACCACGGAAAACTAAGGTCCGATTAAATTAAGAAGGTGATTGACATTTGTGAGTGGAGGGTTGCCAGGTCGCAAACCACTGAGCACGTGTTACCGGGACACGAAAACAAACACTTCAAAAAATTCGTGTAAAAGTGAAAAAAATACGACAAAAGCCTAACCTCAACGCAACTCATCACAACACAGTACACATTGCGCGCGCAGCACAGGCAGAAACGCGGGCGGCGCGGCGGCAGGGAAGTCGCTGTGCGATGCTCAGAAGTTCCCCGTGTTCGGCAGTGGCAACTGAGCGACCTGACACGTCACGTTTTGTCTCTCTGGTTGGCAGCTGCCATGGAAACGAGAGAGGCGCCCTGACGTCACACAGAACTGTCAATCACCTTCTTAATTTAATCGGACCTTATCAGAGCGGTCTGACGCTAGAATTCTCCTCCAGACAGCGGCAGAACTCGACCTAGCTGTCTAGCTGATATCGAAAATCCTGCTATCATCAGCACTCGAACCTTAGGACCCCTCGGTCAGAGACACTGCAGTGACATCAGTTGATGCCCTGAGCCACCTTCGCCGATTTTATATAGAGCTATAATTTTGGTTTTATATAGTGATTAACATTAACCGCTAGATTCTTTTGGAGACAGTTGGATTGTTTCCCCTTCAACTTGCCCATTGGCGGAATTGGGCGGAATTTTTCCCTTTAGTGGCGGATTTTCTCTTGGGTGATCTGGCAACCCTGCCGAGTAGTGCGATACAGGAAGAATGAGGCGTTTGATTAACATTTGACGTGGCTGCACATGTAATTACACAGTGGTTAATGTTGACCGTGGAGATTCTTTCCGAGCCAATTGATTTCTTTTCTTCAACTTGCCCATTGGCGGAATTGGGCGGAATTTTTTTTCCTTTGGTGGCAGATTTTCTCTTAGCTGATCTGTCAACCCTGCGGAGTGGAGCAATTCAGGAAGAATGTGACGTCTGATTAGCATGTGACGTGGCTGCACATGTAATTACACAGTGGTTAATGTTGACTGTGGAGATTCTTTTCGAGCCAATTGATTTCTTTTCTTCAACTTGCTCATTGACGGAATTGGGCGGAAATTTTTACCTTTGGTGGCAGATTTTCTCTTGGCTTATCTGGCAACCCTGTCGAATAGAGCGATAGAGGAAGAATGTAACGTTTGATTACCATGTGGCGTGGCTGCATGAGTGGTTAATGTTGACCGTGAAGATTCTTTTCGAGCCAGTTGATTTCTTTTCCCCTTCAACTTGCCCATTGACAGAATTGGGTGGAATTTTTCCCCTTGGTGGCGGATTTTCTCTTGGGTGATCTGGCAACCCTGCCGCGTGGAGTGATACAGGAAGAATGAGAGGCTTGATTAGCATATGACGTGGAAGCTGCACATGAGTGCTTGCTTGTGAGGGCGCGGCGGTGGGCGATCGCCAACTGTTTCCTAACGGACGGCGCATGCGCAGCCGTGCTGGCTTGCGGCCACATCCACATCCACCCGCGGCCAGCGACACGCGATGGCGGCGCTGGGTGCCTACCAAACGGCACGGGCGCGGGTGGCAACTTTCTTCGTCTTCTTCCTTATCTTCTTCCTCTTCTTTTCCTTCTTCCCTCTCTTTTTCTTCTTCCTCCTCTTCTTTATATTCCGCTTTTTCTTCTTCAAAAATATTCTTCCCGTTCTTCTTCCGTCTTTCCTTCTTTCTTATCTTCTTTCCCTACTTTTTTCTCTCTTTTCTTCTCTCTTCTTCGTCTCTCATTGTTCTTCTACCACTTCTTTATCGTACTCTTTTCTTCTTCAAAGGTCTTCTTCCTCTTCTGTCTCTCCTTTCTCTTCTTCCTCTATTTTTGCTTCTCTTTTCATCTTCGTCCTCCTCCTCTTCTTCTTCTTCTTCTTCTTCCTCTCCTCTTGCCAATTGAGTTGGCTCAGAGATAGTAATATTACTGTTGTCTCTGCATCGACACTGACTGCGAGGTCCTAGGGTTCAAGTCCCGACGGTAAAAAATGTTTCACACCATCAACAAAGCTGGATCGCATTCAAGGAGAGTACTCTAGCGACCGGCTGCACTGATCAGTAGATTTCCGTGATGTGTCCGATCAACGCCAGACGAATGCCGGAGTAGTATCATAACAAACGGGTCACGGACCGCACGCGACCATTCCTTACTCATCCCCTTACACACAAATGAGCTTAGGACACGCCTTCCTGGAGAAGATACCTGAAGAGGGACGTCCCACGAGCTGACGGATAGCAGAGTACCGGATCTCACGATCCAGCTGGACAAAAACATGGCCACCTCCCGGGGTAGAACATGCACTCATCTGACGGGGCTAATGACCATACCTGTTGACGCTCCTGGAACAAAATAATCAAGAAAGCTTTCTCATCTTCTTTTTCTTTCTTATTTTCCTTCAGGCTAGGAAAGGACCCCCCTTTTTTTCTTTTTTCATTTCAAGTGGCAATAATGCTTGTGCAATGTTTACCGATTAATCGTCTTTTCTTATTTTGAAAATTTGAGAAAATCTAATTAATTGACGCATGTTGAAATTTTATTTTGGTAGATTGGCCTATCACTTAGTAAAAGTTCGAAAAAATGTTTACTGTTGTATATTATTTTTCAATATTTCAGAATCAACTTAATTTTCTCTTTTTGAACATACGTATTACCATGGTACTTACCATGAACCATGCTTGCGTGCCGTAATGCTGCGGCGGAAATCATCGGTCTTTCGACAGAAAAACTCGTTTCTTCGAGCCCGTTAACAAAAAAGCGAATAAATCTTGTTCCTATATGTAATAAATTACTTCTTGTAACACGTTGTGAAGTTACAATCCATGTTTTGTGGGCCCTTCATACAGAAAACTTGATTGACGGCAAAACGTGTGTCGGTCGTCAACACTAATGCCAAAACCAGTGGTGTTTTTTTATTTATTATTATTATTATTATTATTATTATTATTATTATTAGTATTATTATTATTATTATTTTTAATTTTTTTTATAAACTTTGTCCTCTGACAACTTCGTCGTAAAGACGCTTCAAAAAATACGCAATCTCATTTTCGTTGAACTTCCTGAAATTTAAAAAATTGCATGAGAGACAATTAGCTTTTTAAACGACAAACGTGAGTTTGACTGAGAGACTGTGTGATGGAGCAGTAAAGCACAAGGCAAGTTCACTTGATGGACCTTTGAGTTTGAATCTAACTCTGAAGAAAAAAATTAAATGGTTGAAAACACTTTTGCAAGTTCAGGAAATATAGTCAGCCCACATTTTGTGGTTCCTTCGAACCAATAAAGCTGTTTTATTACTAGTACCTTCTGTGAACCTTAGTACCATCTGTGAACAACACTCTCCTAAACTCAGTAAGTGTGTTAATGTAGAAGTTTCAAAGTACAGTTTATTCTTGTTATAGTGACCCCATTTCACTTACATTACAAATAAGCACAAGAAAATCCAGTTGTAGATGAACTCTCAGCTTTATTGATATGTCCCGGATATTAATTTCCTTCTGGAAAAAATATATCACCTCAATGCCACAAATTCCAACACTAGGCAACACTGGGGAGTATCTCTAATAATTACTTTTTTATCCATTAGTTTTTGCTGTATCGGGAACTAAAAACGGCATACGTTCGAACTAAATTTACTCAGAAACTGCCACAATTCTTTTTCTCTGAAAATCTCCATATTGGAAAATAGTTCAAATCTCTACCAAATTTCCGGGTGAGGCTAGCAGAAATTGTGAAAGAAGAAAAGAGATGATTAGAACGCTGTACTATAATCCACCCGGGATTGCAGTTTCAAGTTTATAATTAATGTTTTGGATACATGATATTCTATGTAAATTCTGAAGGCTGCAGTCGCTAAGTAAGTACTTTGGATGGACACAAAGATGTGATGGACAGATAGAAAATGTTTTTTGTCAAATGTGTAGGTTGAAGGCTTGTGGGATGGGACATTCCTTGTGAATGCAGGAAAAAATACTTTAATTCTGTTGTGTTGGCAAATTCAAAACACACTTCTTTTAAATTCATGAGTTTGGTACTTCGACGCAATGAGCAAAAAATGGCATCCATTCTCAATAACTCAGCTATATCTTGTATTTTGACATCCTCATATATGAAGTGTTCCATTTCTACACGTTAATATATTAAAACATAATGAAATATATCAAACATCTAAAAACTTGTAATTATACCAAAATATGTAAAATAATTTTTTTTTAAATTTATTCAGAATATCTCGTGAACTAAAAATGTGCATTTTATGTGAATCCACTTACTAACTCTCATTTTTGGAAGCAAGGGGAAAATCGAAGTTAATAGGTATACACTTCCTGATGCTAAACACTTGACAAGTTCTATGAACATATTTGGATCACAATGTTTGTTTTGGGGGAGTTCTTTTAACACTCTTCACTCTTCTTTTGGATGTATAAAATTAGGGTTATTGTTGTATTTCCCAGAGCCCATCTATCAAGACTTGCACAGAACATGAAACAAAATAGAACACAAAACAAAACAAATTTTTTTTTAAAAAATTTATTGCAATCTCTTATACAGTTAGGTGTGACACTTATCACCTGAGTTATTAGTACCATTATAGTCTCCATGAATATCTAAAGAAATTACATTTCTTAAATAGACTTTAAAGACAGTTGTAACAAAAAAAGTAACTTAAACAAATCCTTTTAAAACTTCACTTAAGACTTCATATAATTTGCATATGCTTCTTCAAACATAGGCCTACACAGCATTTTCACCTGTAACTTGGAACACAGTAAGAACACACCCGAAAGTTTCCTATGTAATGAATAGATTTCCTCAGGAGGAGGGCAAAGTCTATGTTTTATCATTGTTGGCACCAATTGTTGAATCTCCCTGGTGGTGTTCTGTGCCCCAAAGTCAAACGGTGTTTGTGATCGGAAAACTTCCCCAAGAATCATGACTGCGTCAACATGTGCATCTTCCATAATCTGGTGAAAAAGAAACATACATTTCTTAGAGAAGGTATTTTCAAAATCAGTAATAAAAGGTCTCTTGTTACTGAGAATATATAAAAAATAATAAAAACAAAAATTAATTATGTTTGGTGTTATAGATGTTAATACAATAATGTGCATAAATATTCTTAAATTTCATGTATGGGATGTTTAATATTCTGTTTATGCTATTTCAAACATTCAAGCATTAATATATTACTCTCATTTATGTTTTCCACTATTTTCAAATTACATTCCAACTAGAGTTTCCCTGCATGAAAGAGAAAAACTTATCAACAAAATCCTGTGTTTTTGCTATTTTACACATCCTGGAAATTAAAACTATTATAACAATTAAATGTGAATTCTGGCTCGAACAAGTCTAATTAATTTCTTGCTTAATCAGTTTTACCTAATTTTATGGTGTACTGAATTTAAAGTGTTAGAAATATTTGCTAGATAAAAGAATAATGGAAAAATGAAGTATTGCCACAAGACATCATAGTTTCAATGCTTTGAACAATGAGAAATACAACATGAGGAGTTCTGTCACAGTATCATTATGTAGAAAAAAACTGTTGTTTTGTTTTTACAATTTGTTTTTAATGTTTCTGTATTTGTTGTCTTAAGTATCTGTCAATATTTTCAATGTTCTGAAAATGTCCAATGCATGCTATTACAAATAACACATCATTCTTAAATATTTCAAGCTGTTCAAAGCAGATGTTCATGCCTACAAAACAGAAATTGTTTTCTAATTGACGGGAAAAGTCTTGACTACAATGGAACACTGAATTAAATATGCATTAAAGTTTAACACTAACAAACCAATTAAAGCAAAGGCAGAGTGCACAATAAAGTGCACAATGTGACTTGTCTGCACATTGAAAAACCCATAAACTTTTTTAATATGGTCATTAATATGTTATGTAAATATAGTTACTGTTCATCAGAGAATCTCTTTACTTCAACATCAGTTACAAAATTTCATATACTATGAACCCTCTACAATCCACTTCTTTATAACAAGAAACTCTCAATAATGTAAAAGTGACTTGAGTTAAGTAGATTTACCTAACAACCCATACATTGGACACTCTCTCTCCATTTAACAAAACTTTCTAAAATGAAAATACTTGGTCCCATGGGTTTTGTTTTAAAGAGTATACACTTTTACCAATTACCTTTGATTCATATCCTGTGAAAAAACCTAATTCCTTGGAAAGCTGCAAAACCTTCTGCCTGTCTTCATCAGCCGCTCCTCGGATCACTTGAATGTATTTGTCCATAAATTCTTTGCTGTACTCCCGTGAAGCACCAAAGTCCAAGAGAGCCATCTGTACAACAACAAGCAGTTTATAAGAATAGGGAATTATCATGAAGTTCAGTAAAACCATGACACAAAGAGTATAGAGTAGGTTAAGATGGTGGGTGAATTTTCTCCTGGCCTATGTATACATCTTGGTATGACCCTGGTGACTTTGAATAACCCACACAAGAAACAATGGATACACATGTAAAACATATTACAACATATTTTTATTCACTTACCTACTATTGTTTTTGCAACCTTAAACTATATCCTTATTTTCAAAATTCCTCATATATTTACTACTTTCCACTTGGATGAGCCTTACTCCCTTTATTGATGCTATTGACAACACTCACTGGTTTCCCGTTTGGAAACCCTCACTAGGAATCCCATTCACAAGCTATCCATTATCATGTTTCTCCACATACCACAACCATACTTGTAAGTCCCGGTCCCAATTCCGTTACCTACTTGTTTAATGCTTAACATACCTGCTTAGCACATTTACAGTTGGTAACATGTTATGCAATTACTGTTTTCCAGAGCAGCAGCACAATCTGAGTGTCATTTCCAGGGTACAAGAGAGTATAGCAGTACTTTCAGAAAGATTATTCACAGAATTATTTAGTTCATTTGAACACAAACCCAAAGTCAGAGAAATATATTCTATAGTGCCTCTGCCATCTTCATTTTTTGTTTCTGTCATATCATGTTACATGTTTCTTTGAATTTGATAGACTGAGGACACTAGTTGTATTTTTCTGTTAATTTGTATTATTTCAGTGTCTGTTTATTACTTGCTTATAATTTAATTTGTATTCAATCGTTATTTGCAATTAAATTAGTTTATTCTATTGAATTTGTGTTATGTATACGTAAATTACTTCTTAATCTCTATTCTTGTGCTTTGAAGAAGGCAATTGAAAATGACAAATTGAGCATTTTTCAGTAATTTTACTTCTTATGATGTTCTAAATGTTCAGTCCTTTGAAAAACAGAAATTGCTAATATGGATCCTCTGTACATATAAGAATAAATGAAAAAAATTAATAAAAATACCTTCCGAGTTTCAGGGTTGTAAAAGAAGTTGCTCCAGTTGGGATCCGTTTGCATGTAACGGAATTCGAACAGTTCCTTCAGGCACAGCTGCATGATCAGGAAGCAGATGTGCTCTCGAATTTCCAGATCTAGATCCACACACTTGTCCACAGGCATTCCATCAATGAGTGATGTCGAAAAGACTTGTTTAGTGCTCAGATTATCTAGACATTCGGAATTTTGTTTGTCACACAAAAAATAAGTAACACAGAATGTCTCAGAATAAATGTTACAAATTTTTTGAGCATGTAAGGGATTGAAGATAATCACTTTTCACGAATAAAGTTGAAGTGTGAAATTTGATATAACGGAGTTACACATGTCACATTTGCCTCTGATTTTACAAAATCCTGTGTGCATATAAGCATAGGCCACTTTATGGCCTGAGTCCACCTGCATGGCTAGGACAGGCATTTCCTGGAGCAGCATAACACAAATACACTCACCATCTAACTTTTTGCTGATGACAATACATGGTGGGAAATTTCATGTAATGAAGTTTCAGTTCTGACTTTTGCCCCTGATTGCTAAGCAGTACATCATCCAATTGCATTGAGCAATATGTGGGAACACAAAATCTCTATGGCATCTGTCTCACCTATGACACCTCATATCACACTATGAGTTGCCTATTATCCATGCAACTTTTCTTCAATTGATTGATGTTTCTGGGTGTGTCGACTAGTCCCATATGTGTAGTGCATGTTTTTATCACAGGCAATGCAGTGATCTCCCGATGGATGGCACGAGATCTGGCACCATCCTACACATCGGCTTGCAGGGTTTCTCCAGCAAGCCAACTTGAAGGACCAGCATGGTTACTGCCCTAGTGAGGACAAGCTCCTGACTGGCCTCCCATCATTTGTGGAAGTGTAAAGCTTCTAAGTGTGCATGTGTGAGTGTGTGTAAGAAAGGGCTGATTTTAAGAAAAGGAAGAGGAAAAAAAGATTGTATGAGATCTGTGGTCCGTTTGTAAGGGTATTGCTTTGGTATTCGCCTGGTTTTGATCAGAGAATCTGTGGAAAACTACCAATCAGAGCAGCCTGATCTGAGGCACTGTAGTGACATCAGTTGATGGCCTAAGTCATCTAAGCCAGTATCTACCTATGTAGCTAGTGTTGATAATACTGCCACCATCAGGAGTGGAACCCTTCGGCCTCCTGGTCAGAGGCATTGCAGCGACATCAGTTGATGCCCTGAGCTATCTGAGCTACCAATAAAGGTAACACCCAAAGAAACCAATTCATCATATTCTATGCAACTATGTATAAAGTTTTGACTTTGAATTTCCAGTGGTTGGTTAACTCTATTGGCAGATATTGTAAATACAACTCCAATTTACCCATTTTTCCAAGCCATCATCCAAGACAAGTTGTGCAGGGGCAATCAGTAACAATCAGGGGCAAATGTCAGATGTGCAATTTCATTACAAAATATTTCCCACTAGAGTTGCCAATGAGTATTCACTGGCAAAAAGCAAATCATCTTTGACTGCTTACATACCCTGGAAGTTTGTAACATTTATTACAAGACACCCTGCATATGGGCAGGATGGCTACCAAGGCAGGAAACATTTGGGCAGGATGGCTCTCAAACATCCAAAAACAAACCAAAAATTTTCAAATAGGAAGCTAGGTCTCTCAAATTGCTAAATGGCATGGATTCTACTATATTACATATGGAAATATAAATCTCACCTATTACATCTGGTACAATGTAATCTGGATAAGGTTTCAGTAGTTCCTTGAATTTCTTGGTGCAGGCAGCTTCTCTTACATAATCTACTTCCCAAGCAAGTTCTCGTTTGGCCACTTCCACTATGTTGTCTATGAATATTCCTGGAGCAAGAGTTTTTCTGTGTATATGTAAAAATCTGATTTAATAAATTGGGCATTTGAAAATAAATTTCTACTATATCCAAATTAATAAAATCTTCAAGAGAAACAAAAAATATTCTGACAGCTGTTGGGAATTATGAGAATTTTATAGGCACAAAACTTCCAACAATAATAAAAAAATATAATGAGGAGAGTGTAGTCATTCCATGTCAAGTGATCTAGGGCTCCCTGCATGATCATCTCAGATTTTGATGAGATTTTATATACTAAGTCTCACATGTCTCAAAGAAACTTTTGTAAAGATGTAACTTCCTAGGTGAAATAGTTTTGGAGGTATGACAATTTTTTTGACCTTACGCAGTGTCATTGAAGAGAGTGAGTTTTGCAATTTGGGGATACAGTATTTCCTGCTCACTTATTGCTAAACAAATGAAAATGAGCTTACTTCTACAAAATTTTTCCATTTCATTCAATGAAACCAATACATATTTTGCCTTTATTAATAAACCCTGTGTGCACTGCAGCAAAATCAAAGAAAAAATTCTAAACTTGAATTGGTTTGTTCATTAATATTTAAGTAGAAAAATTTTAATGTGCCTCATAATATATCAACATTTTATTACTTCTGAATGCATATTTTCAACCTCCAAGCTATTATCATTACTTCATAAATTAAGTTCAAAATTGATAATTTTGAAAAAGAAAAAGTACATTAGAGTATTTTCAGGAATCTATTACAACAAAGCACTGTCTAGAAATTCTTTCAAAACTGCCTCCTTCAAAAGAGCAGGTTTTGAAGTTTTCAGAAAAAATAACTTGATTATCCAACAAAGGCATACAATGCCCAAAATAAGGTTAAGAGTGCAGTCCACGTTGCCAAAAACATTAGCCTACGATAACGATTCCAGACTTTATTGTAGTATATTCCCTCAATATTCAAGTAAGAAAATTGAAATTTGGCACAAAATATCTCAACTTAACATAGTTTTCTACTGCAATTACAGTGTTTATTAATAAAGATACAAAGTACATTAGTGAACAGAGTGGAGAAAGTTGTACAACTAAGCTCATTTACATTAGTTTAGAAATAGTGAAAAAAGACATATTATATCCCAAAGTTGCAGCCAGACTGTTCAACAATGGTACACAGGGGCAAACAAACCACTATTTCTTGAAAACTATTTTAGCTCTTAAGCTACAAATTTATAAAAATTATTTTGAGACACTTGGATCTTGAGCTATAAAACATTCAATCAAAAATCATGGTGGACATGTGGGCAAAAATAGACCACTTGACATGGAATTATCCTACGCTCTATTAATCAGCAAGTCAGAAATACATTTTTGCAACCAAAATTGTTAGAGTCGTTTACAAAGAAAAATTGCCTTCAATCAACATTTTTAAATTTATAACTGCAGTTTTATGCAACTATAAATTTATAACAGCAGTAAATAACACAATACTGAAACACCTGCTGAACACTTAATTCAAGCACTGATTTGAGAAAGGAGGGAGAAAGAGAAGAAAAATATGACTTCGAATGTAGCATTATTTGTAAAGGATCTGTAATATTACAATATTGTAAAATGTATTCTACTATATGTATTCTACTAAAATGTATTATTCAGTCATCTCCTCAAATCTCCTGGAGTTTTCAAAATCTGCTCACAACCGACCCTTGCCTGGAGTAAGACACAACTTACTGCCAAAAATATGTTCATCTGTTTCGACAAGAAGTCAACAGATATCATTAAAGTGAAGAGTTCCTCCCCTTCTGTCATATAGCTCCAATAAAAAACATTTCATCTTTTAGCAGTAGGAGCACTGAGAGATAAATGCAATTAACACTCAAGGAGAAGAGAAGCTGAGAGTTCCTCCTCAGAGCAACCTCAATTAGTTTGCTTATTCTCATGAAGCTTAAGAATGCACGTACTTTAAAACTTGATCAAAATACAGTGCACCAGGAAAGTCTCCCCACAGTGTCACCCTGCTGGTGAGAGTGCTGGCAACAGAAATTATGTTGGTATCACAAGAACTAGAGGTGCTGGGACCGTCCAAAGGGGGTGCAGAAGCTGAAACGGAGGGAGGGGCGAGGAGACAGCACACACAAAACAGTAGCACCATGCGTGGCAGTGAAGTTGAGGGTGGAAGTGGAGGTGGTGGCAGGTTCTGACTCACATCAGCACAGAGAGACTTTCCTGATGTGCTGCAAATTTCCTCATAGCTATCAACTCAAAAATTGTTCATTTTCCCCTCAAACATGAAAGAAAGTATTTTGGTTGATAATTACATCCAGAAGAGGAATGGACACCCTTCCTTTCATTCCCCTGAGAAACTGCATTCATGCAATCCATCTCCTCCTGACACTCAATATGAGTGTCTCATGCACAATACCTTCAGGAAATATGTTCCACACTTTCAGGACTCCCACCAAGTTGTCAATGTCGCTCTGGATGCCCTCTGCAACCCCAGGATACTGAATTTTCATGGCAACTTCTTGTTTGTTGGGCAGGACAGCCAAATGCACCTGCCCTATGGAAGCAGCTGCAAACGGTTTCTCTTCAAACGAGTGCACTTTGGTTTTCCATTCAGGGCCTAATTCAGACTGCAAGACTTTCTGGAAGACAATACCACATGGGAGTTAACAAGCACTGGGATGTGATGAGAAGAAAACATTTTCAAAAATACATGAAAAAGAATGAAGTAAAAAAAGAAGGAATGGAATGAGAGACAGCCAAGAAGAAAAAGAAAAGGTGTACAAGAAAGTTAGCAAATAAAAAAAATGAAGGAATGAAATAAGAGAGAAAAATAAACAATTTGGATAGAGAAGTTATAGAAGTACAAAAACCCAGAAAGAAGAAAAAGCTGTAAGGAGAAAAACAAAAACATGTAGAAAATCAATACGTATCTTATCAACATTAGTGAAAAATCTTCCTGACTGGGTATTTTTGTGCCTTACAGATTTTAATAAAGGCAAACTGACAGAGAGGTGTCCTAACAAATTTAACAATAATAGTTATTTAAGTCAAAAGTACCAGAAGTTATTAAATATTTTTATTATTATATAAGATTGAAGAATTATCAAATGATACTGTTAGACTGGAATTCCAATGGTCATAAAATGTATTAAAAATTCATGATACCATTAAAATAAAAGCAAAAAATAAACAAACTGAAGAGAACCAAATAAAAAATTAAATGAAGTTCTTACACTAATGGAAGTTCTTTTATTTTAATTGACCACTATCTTCAGATAATATGATTTAAAAAGTCTATGAGTAGTTTACTATTCAAGTCAATTTAAATAGAAAATATTAATATTTAAAAGTACACATCAATTAAAACTAAAGCTATTTGCATTTGAAATTTATTTAAAATTTATTATTTAATCTACTATCTAAAAGTAGTTTTAAATTTTAAAACCCAAAATTTTGTATTTTACTTTAAACAGAAAAAGCTGGAAAATCAAACATTACATTTTTCTTCAATGTACTTTGACTTCAGAAACCACTACACAGGCACTACACACTACACACTTGATAATGAAACAAAGAAGCACAGGACCTATTTTTCAACACAATTTTCAATAAAATCTATTTTATTCTAGTAAGATGAAAAACCATCCATTATTTTACATTTTGTAAAAAGAGGATGGAAGTTAATTGTGTTCTGAGACCTCTATATGAACCATTTCATCTCATAATCCAACTGTCTAATTTTTATATTTGTTTTTCCTATACCATTCAGTTTTCTGTGCCTTAAATTTAGCCATCCGTGGTACTTAAAAATGTTTATCACTATAAAAAATGGCTTTAAATGAAAATAACCTGCCATAATAGTTTTATCTTTGACCATAATGCTCATTTTACATGGTAAATTTTTGGGCAATCAATAATATTTGGCACCCATGTGATGCATATATTACAAGAGTCACTTACATAGGGCAAAAGTAACATGACTTTCAGTATAGGCATACATTTTCTGCAATTTGATTTCCCTTTTCCCTGATTTGATTTTCCTCAGAAATCAGTCACCCTGTCTTGAGATTTGGACTCTAGACACCTCCTTGGTTTGCTTAGACAGAACCTGATCCATTGAGCAAATACTGATCTGATCCCTTGTCTTGCTTCTGGACATAAATGTAGCTTCACTATGCACAGGCTTTGTTGAGTACTCCTTCTGCAAGTTGTGTTAGGAGTAGAGCCAAGGATATGGGTTACTATCTACTCAAATCTGTAGTTTGTTTACCAATACAAATAATTGTTTTATAACTTGGGAGCGAAAATGTCTACTTTCAAATTTTATTAATCTTGCTTTGTTGGTACTGATATTCAACATTCAACTATTTACGATAAACAAAGGGAAAGAGATTCCAGAGCTCCAGAAAACATGTGCAAAATGTACTTCGCCCCCATATGTCATACACAGATTTTATTGTTCATTGACAAAAATCAAATCACATCAAATCAAATCTACACACTACTACGAATAAAGTTGTTTGAACACACCTCTACTTGCCATGACGGCATAAAGTCTGCTGACTGCCTGACTCTTTCAAAGGCCTTTTGTAGAGGAGGACTAATGATGCTACTGTCCTGTATGCTCAGGATTTGGCCTATCTTCAAAGCAGCCCCTGAAAGGAAAATCAGTCTAAAAAATAAAGTTTAGTTGTTTCATGTCTTGGAACAGGAAATAAAACCTCAAGAGCAGTGGATATTGTGATCTGCCCCAACTTGTGTTTGAAAAGAGTGAGTAGCTTAAATATATAATGGTGATAGTTGAGACACTGAGCGGGATGTTACGGTCATAGAAAATCATCACGAAGTGTTGCTTCAGATTATTGTAAAAATTTGAAAAGTGCAAAATACTATGGTACACAAGATGTAAATTCGAAATATTTTTACAAATATATTTTTGTTATTCTTAATAAATAGTTGAGCTATTTATCCAGTTATGAATTATATTCTGTATTCATATAATCAGAACTCTCATTAAAGTTTCAAAAAATGTATTACATTTAACTTTGTTGTTTGCAACATGTAGTAGGAACATGATTTGTACTTCCTGTTCATTATATAAAAACAATGATACTAAAAGATATTGACAGACATAATACGTTGGGGCCCAACAAAATAATAACTTTTTTCACCTGTTCTCCACTTTTCAGATTGTTCCAGATTATGGGAGTGTAATAACTGGTAGCAATAGACATTTAAATTAATAGTAAAAGGAGCCTACAATTGCCCAATGTTTCCTATTTTAAAAGTATTGCTTTATAGGCTGATAGAAAGTTTATTCTGCTTAAAAAAAATAGAATAATTAGTCAACATTAAATGAATGTAGACAGATTTTTGTATTTTTAAAACTATATTGAAGAGTAAAGAGTACAGTGTTCCTCTTCTTTTATTTTCCCATCAATAACTGCTGGAAATTGATGGAAATTATTCCTCACATGGTGACTATATTTCCTTATTTAATAGATTTAAACAACAATTTTTACTTAGGTTTTCTAACTTTGCCGGCAACCTCACAAAATTAGATTATTTTAAGATCCTGCTTAAAATCACCTTGTTTCATTCATCACTGTTATTCTTGTAAGCTTTTGGAGTTTATAAATGACATAAAGAGTACACATATTTTTACTTTCCCGTATACGTACGTATACACAGAGTGATATACGTAGTATAGGGCAAGTTATGTAATGCTGCGCGAAAAAATGGCCAATTTTCTGCGGAAAAAAATTAATTGCCGGGCCGTGAAAACGAATAAGTGGATAAAACCAGTTGCTAAATTAAGGAAAAAAACCCTAACACGTGATGTAGCCAGAAACCCTGTTTTCTAGGTCCTTGATATCGAAAACCCATTGAAAGGAAAACGCCCGTCTGTCCGTCCGTCCGTGAACACTGCTAGCGCCTAAACCATACGTACGATTTCTTCCAAAATGGATATTCCCCAGTCGATCTGGTTCTAGTCAAAGCTTTGAGATTTTGAAAAATATTCTTCAAAGTTGGGGGTACTTTATATGAAGCCCCCCGGGGATTTTCAAAATTTTCTCAAAAACGGCTCCAAATTTTTTTCTTTAAATTTCTTGTATGAATAGAGTAAAATACACTTTTTAACATGGCATTGGTCCGATTTTCACGTACAGCTCTGAATTTTCGAAAATTGTGAAAGTTTGACTTTTTTTCGGAGTCTTTCTTGAACTACAAAATAGAAGATAGAGATTTTTTCTTCAAATAAAATTTGCTCTGCATATTGAGTTCTTTCATAAAGGTCATGTAAATGTTTTTCACAATTTTGGTAGTTTTCGTGCAATATTGCGTGCAATTTTAAAAAATTACAAAAACAAGATTTTCTCAAAAACGGCTCCAAATTTTTTCTTTAAACTTTTGGTAGGGATAGTGGTTAATATACTCTATCAATGACATAAAAGCCATTTTGGTCTATCGGTTGGTTTTTTCAAAAATTACAAAAATGTAAATTTTTTTACTTGTCTCTCACGTCGTTAATATTTACACTATCGGCGATTTTTTCACATTATTATATTTACGAGTATATATGCTTTAAATAATGTCAAGTAAAGTTTCTCGAAAACACTACCGTTTTCTGTGAAAAGTAGCTCAAATTTCGGCATTTTCAGAAATGCTCAAACGCCATTTTCTCGTATATGGCTGCAATTTTTTTCTTGAAACTTTTGTAACGGATAGTGCTAATTACACTCTTTAATATGACGTAAAGTTTATTTTGAGTTTTTTTTTTGTTTTTTCAAAAATTACATAATTGTAATTTTTTTTAAAGATCTCTCACATCTTGAATATGCATATTACGAGCAATTTGTAAATATTATTATATTTGTGAGTGTAAGTGCTTCAAATAACTTCAAATAAAGTATTTTGAAAACTCAAAAAGTTTCTGTGAATATGGGCTTCAAATTTCGAATTTTTAGTAGCGCTAAAACGCCATTTTCTCTTAAACGGCACATAATTTTATTAAAAGAAAATTGCTATTTACGACTAGGTTTTTGTGTTCTTTAATATTCTAAAATTAATAGTTTCTGTTCTACCAATAGGAAACCGAAAAATTAAGAAAATGACAAAAAAATGTACTTTTGGCGGTGATAGATGACAGCTGGCAAGAAAGAGTTTGTGGCAATTCGGAATAGCTAGCGAAGACCCAAGGAAATAGAAAACGAATACAGGAAAGTCTGTGCCATTCTGTAGCACCACTAATTGGGATATATTTTAAGAATGAGAATATTAAATCTACCAATCTCCACAGAATTTTTTTGTTTCCTTACTCACAGTCTAAACTGAAAAATGTAGCATTTGGTGTCAAAACACTAAAAAAAACATTAAAAGACAAGTATCATTTTAAATAACATAATTTTTTGAATTGTTGAAATATGACTATAACTATAGAGATGGCAAACTGGACCATACCTCTGACTTTGCATAAAGTGTTGACAATACGCTCCGCATTGGCTGGTGTCAGGAAAGTATTATCCAAACCACCTTCAGCGCCCGGCTGCTTGTCTTTGAGACCCAAAGTACGTCGTGTAAACTCAGCAGCAGCTCCTACACCAAGGCCTGCAGCCAAACCTCCAAACGACATCAACCGGCCAAGACGCGAGGATGGTACCTTCCGTTGCCTTGAGGAACTGCTGAGCTATCAACAGATATCACAATTACAGATTGGGCTAGCGCTAGGTCTGGGCAGACAGGACAACCACTCAGGACATGGAAAGCTGGGAGGCCTGAAAATTTAAAACATGGAAGTAAAATTCAGTTAACAAAGCAGACAAAAAAGCGAAACAAAAAATGTTAGTCATAATTTTATAAACCAATTAAAGTAGACAGATATTGTAATAAATTTGCAAATTAATACAACACCAGCAAAGAATTTTCTAATTATTACTTCACAATATTGTTTTTAAAAATATAAATTTAGTTTCAAAGTCTTAAGTTCAATTGTCTCTCACATTGTTATTGTTGATAGTATTATTATTAATATTATTATTATTAATGTTGTTGTTATATTATTATTATTGAATTCTGTATTGTAAAATTATTATATTAAATTTAATGATGGATTGATTGGTTTCCACGAACGACAACTGCTATGGTCAGGCTCATTAATGTAGTGAATGCTTCATCCTAGAAGGTGGCAGTGTTTCTCCCGCACTAGATGGTGGATCTATACACATTGCTTGTGGAGGATTTCCCCCTCTCCAGGTACCTTCCCGAGGAGGGCACTGCCAGAGATGGGACAAATTCTAAGCTCCCGAAAAGTAAAGTAGTGTTGTGCATGCAGGCGAGTATGTGTGTGTATAATGGAAGAGGGGAGGGAAGGGAAAGGAAGGGAACTTCATACATGGTCTGTGATCCCTATGTTAGAGTACTTCTCCGGCCTTCAGCTGGTACCTTGGAAGCCATGGAAACTAACCGATCAGAGCAGGCAGCTGCTAGAAATCTCTTCCAGACAGCTGCTGAATTTGACCTAGATAGCTAGTGTCAAATATCTACTACCATTGGTACTCGTACCCTTGGACCTCCAAGTCTGAGTTGCTGCGTAGACAATGACCTAAATCGGCCAGTTTGAATTTAAAAATAAACTGAATGAAATATATGCTTAGATTACACATTTTGTGCATGGCAGATTAGTGGATTTCAGTTTTGTCTCAGGTCCAAATTGACTAGCCCTTTGACAATGATTTCTGATACATTTTTGTATGCCTCATTGAGTCAGCAACAGGAATGTCGGAATTAGCACATTACACTTAGAACGTTTTTAACCAAACATTTTTTGTTTTGTCTCAACATCTCTTGTATAAACTGCAATGTAAGTTAGAAGACCAAAAATAGGATATGTTCTACAAATTCTAAATGAATGTTTCATTCGTATGAGGTACAATTTAAACATATTTTCGAGCATTTACTTGACTTAAATTAAAAATCTTCATAAATACATCATATTTAAAAATGGAAGTGTGGTAGTATACATTCCAGCAACCTGGTCAATATTACTTTTAATTAAACAACAAATCTAAACAGACATTATTCAGATTTTTTTTAAATCAGTGCATATGGATACAACAATTTGAAATGAAGATTACAATCACATATGTATCTATGGATCTTTATACCTTTTTGAATGCTTATCATTAATCACTTCACTGAAATGGACATGATGGAAAAAATTGTACAACCACTTTGTCAACAAACACAAACCATGATGTGTTTGTAAACCTTGAGACCTGCAGTTGCATAATTGATTTATTAATAAGATACATGCAGCATTCATCGGATTCCACCTGTCTTGTTGCTAATAGTGGCACACTGACCATGGACAACTCATAGGGTCCAGATGCTGAAGGCACAAATCCACCATTACGTTTTTACTCATTTAAAAAGAAAAATGAATACGTATATTGAATCTATTTTAATTACTAATTTTCTTTTGCTGATACTCTGAGTTAATTGTTACAGGTTAATTTATTTACATTTTTATTTAAAAAAGGGTGGGAAATATAATACTTAATAATTTTGTTTCTAGGGTGGAATCTCTGTTATCTGAGATTCAGTTATCTGAATATCAGTTATCCGAGATTACCTATGGTACCTAATAAATGGAACAGAATCGCTTATAAACAAATTATGTTTTAAGTCAAAATTTGCTTTCGTTGAGTCATCTTCAGAAAAAAATCATCCAATTTTAATTTTTTTTGTTTTTGAAGGAAATACTTTTAATACTCACCAACAAATTATACAATTAATTTTAGTGAAACAAAATCCACAGAGAGTTTTCAAATTCATGTTTGTTTTGTTTGTTTGTTTTTTTTTATTAAAAACGCTGTTTTGATTTTTGTGATGGAACAGGCACTGCGGAGTAAATGAATTCAATTTTCACTCAAACAATTATAAAGAGAATCCTCCATTATAAAGAGGTTAACTTCCATCCTCAAGGAAAAATCATATATATTGAGTGAAAATTCTGGAAGTTATGATAATTTTAATATCATCCACTTTTTATTTTTAAGCAGCTAGTATTTCTATTTTCTTACTTTTAATATCAATTAACCTTTTAATTAACAAATGAAACAAAATAGTTCAAGTAGGCTAACTGGGGTTTTCAATTTTCCTAGGACCCTCTTCTCTGACTTTACCCAGGATATAAAGTAGGTTCGATAGTTTCATATTGGCTAACTATTGATGTCTAATTCAAGGTTGAATGGTCTGAATAATGACTACCAAAATAAATTCAAGCCATTTTTACAATACGATTAGTATAAACATTTGAAGTAAATAACTTTGACTTTTTGCTCTTTTTATCTTTAACTTTTCAACTTCTTGATACGAACAATAACATTAACAAGGAACAATATATTTTCAATGGTAAGGAAACACTTTCAATGTCTCATTCACATTCACACATTAATTAACAAATAAAAAGTACTTTTAAATTGAGCATAAAATCATTTCAAGGTCAAGTCAGCTTGGAAACATCGAGTTAGCTGCACACTATAACAATAGTCACCCTCCAAGGAAAATTTTGGTTGCATCATTGGGTATACATGAATTCTCAATGCACTAGTAAATATATTACTAAATTGTTTTATGGTAAAAAATTTTTGAAGTTTCTTAAAAAAGGCTCCAAATCTCATTTCTTAGAATTATTTAAATGTGAAATCATAGATATTCATGGGAAAAAAATTGAGTAACCATTCAAGTCAAAATTCACTAGCTGATATAAAATTTGTTCAGAACACAATATGTATTATCTAGAAACAGTTAGTAGGCTGAAGATGAAAAGTATTTATTATTAATCATTACAGTTTCACAGCGTTTTACAATAAAGATCACACTCTCAAATTATTTTTGAGAAAAAGTATTTTTTTCTAGGATGAACATAATATCTCAGGGATTAAGTAAAACATACTAAATATTTTTGAAACTCCTGGAAATCATCCCTAGAAACGATCTACATTGTGGGAATAGAATCAAATGCTCATGATTCACAGACATTTTTACTTACTGTCTGTCGTTTCTTCACCCAAGTCGCACCAGGTTTCTTAGTATTATTTGGTGAAGATTTAGCTGCACTCCCTGGGACAGCTACATCAACAGTCTCAGTCTTTATTTTACTTTCTACTTTGTCTACTGGTTTCTGCATAGTGGCATTTTCTGGAGTTTTAGTTTTGTCAACTACCTCCATCTTGACAGCCTTGCCTGGTGCTTGGGGACTGTCATTTTGTTTCAAGTTTTCAGTTCTTAAATTTACTGATGATGCGTTGTTCACCATGTTTTCTGATGGCCCATTAACTTTTGAATCATTATGTGCTCTGTGAGCATCACTGTCAAACTTTGGCATTGGTTGTGAGTCTTGTGGATACACAGCACTGTACAAGTTTAACTCATTGATTTCTGCCTCTGTTGTAAATGACTCGGTGTCTGGCTGAGGAATTACACCACCTAGTATCAATAAAAAATAATAAATTTGCCAAATTAATACACTATTACATATGCGCTTTATTCACTTACCGGAATATTTAACATAAGCCTTCACTCCCTCCCCAACCATGGATGCTCTCTCCATCAACTCCGTAAGTTGCTTTGTTAAATCCGCCTGAAAGAATGTCACTTCACAGTTAGGTCGTAACTCTCAAATCGTGTTACAATGATTTCGTAAAGTAGTTGAAATTACCTGTACGTTCCCAGAATTTAATGTGTTCATGATAGTCTTTCCGCCGGTATGTCGCAAATCTTCGGCCATTTCTTTTAAGCTAGAATTATTCCACACCTGCTTTATTTGAGATTCCTGGAGCTTCACTGTCGCGTTCACGACGTTTTGCAACCCACGTAGGATTGCCGCTACATCTTGTATGCCCAGTCGTGACATATTTGGTAAGGGAATCAGAATCGTTTATAACCTCACACCTACTCAACGAGCAGTTACGCAACAATTAATCACTAAGACCCGCCAAATAAAAGCAAAAAGAAAATTGTAGCACACTTCAAAATTATTGATTGACAGGTTTTAGGTACGTAACCATTGTCAGTAATACGACATAGCTTATCTAGAATTAAAATTAAAATTTGTTGACTTCAGTAAAACGCCATGATTCTCATTGAGAATTTCTCAATGAAACCAAACTGTTCAAGTTGTGAATGTTTTATTGCAGATCTGCAAGTTCCTCTTAGATTGTGAACTTTAACAACCTACAACTTACAAATAATTAATAATTCAATATTTTATTTTAGAAATGGAAACATTATGTAAATTCAAATTTGACAATTGTCTCTCAAGTGATATTTATTTACATCAGTCCATGCGAGGGGAGGCTCGCCATGATCATATGGGCGACAGGAGAGACGTCATTGGGAACAGCTGGTTGGAGAGGCGCTCCAGCAGGTTCAGTCGAGTTGTGTAAACTTGGATCATATTTTTGAGAAATTGCTTTGGTATGTGGAATATCGTTCATATACTTAACTTCATAAGGTAGCGCCCGTTATATTATGTGTATAATTATTGAAAGTAACTCTCAAAGGAGTTCTAAAATATTTGTAATTTGATATAGCTCGTTGGATGGTGGTAAACAAAGGAAATGCGTAATTGACATGAAGTCACATTGTCTTTGTTGTTTTTGTTGAATATGTATGAGATGACTGGAAAGTTACCCATATAAAAATGTGATACTGATGAAAATGCTTCTCTTTCTGCATTTTTAAGCTTGTAAGTGACAATGGGGCGCATCTTTTTGGATCACATCGGAGGTTCACGTCTTTTTTCATGCGCATCCTGCGACACGATTTTGACAAATAGAAGTGAACTCATTAGCACACGTTTCACAGGAGCTACTGGAAGAGCTTTTTTGTTTAACAAGGTTGTCAACTTAAATTACAGGTTGGTGTAATTTATTCGCCTATTTTTAGATTAGTTATTAAAATAGAGTGAATTTAATTGGATGATTTTTTTATAGTGAAGTTCAAGATCGAGTAATGTTGACAGGTAGGCACATGGTCAGAGATGTATCCTGTAAAAATTGTGATGCCAAACTTGGTTGGATCTATGAGTTTGCAACAGAGGAAAATCAACGATATAAGGAAGGGAGGGTTATTCTTGAACGAGCTCTTGTAACCGAGAGTGATGGCATTGATGAACACATGGGTGATGATTGATGTGTTAATTCTCAAAAAACAGTCAAGTTTTGAGTTTCTGCAATCAAAGCAACGTAACACAATGAGAACGTTGCCTTTGAATGCTTCCTTTGGGATTTGGGTGTGTAGTTTTCAAAAAAAGTGTCTTCTGTTTTGGGCTCTGAGATCATAGTAGTACAATGCAGAGACTTTTTTGTTTTGAGAACTCTAGACATGTTGACCCTTATATCCACTTCCAAAAGGTTTTGGGTCCTCAGTGGCATTGTTTAAGGTAAAGAGAAAAAAAATTATTTGGAAGAGCCAAAAGGAAGCAGGGTTTTGAATGTCCTATCTTGAAAAAATTGTAGAAAGAATGTTCTGTAATATTTTTGGTTATTGTTTTTTGTTTTGTTTTTTTTTTTTCAATATTTGCATCATTCCATGTAGGATTGAACTTGTGGAAGTATTTCTCTATATTAAATTTTGTTCTTAAGAATTGTGGTTTACTAAGCATGAATTAATGTAGGAAGAATGAATTTTTTGTGTAATAAAATGAGATAGGTGATTTGCATGGGTAGGTTTTGACTGCTTGACAATGTCAAGTAAAGAGTTTGCATCCATCTGTGTTCTTAGATAAATGTTGGATATGGAAAGTCGGTCATGTTACCATAGTTTCAAATAGTCTTTTTAATGCATTGTTCGTTGATGTGTCTATGGACATTTTTATTTCATTTACCAATAACTTCTTAACATCTATTTTAAGAAGCATTCTTACAAAATAATGTAGGAATTTTGTGGCTTAACACAGATCAAAATTCGCTGTATTAAATAGGTTGTCAATAGTTGGTACAGTGTATTTCATCTTCTATGCTGATGATCTCAAAAGAAACTTCTTTTGCCAATTTCTCTAAGAGATATTTTGAGACTGACCATTTTTTTTATTAGTTTTCATACAAATTGCTATTTGTGAGGTAAAATGGGACTGAAAATTCTAGGATCGTAAGCACTGACATCTCTATTTAAGGAATTCTTTTCTGAAAATGAGTTAAGAAAGTGAGGAAAGGGAATATGTTGTCATAATCACACATAATATGTATGTCCCCTCTCATCGATTCATTCTAACATGTGATATTGAGCTCATCTAATAAATAAAATTGTCCAGTCTATGAGAAATATTTGAGATAGGTTGTCATATTTGATGAACATGCTGATTTTTTTTGCCCTCTCTATTAAAAAATATATATTTAGGATAAGAATTTAATTTAATTTTGCAAACCAAAAAGGATTCTGGAATGGTTCCATTCTACTCCACAGTCATTAAAAAAATTTGAACTTGGTGTGTACAAGACATGTTGCAATATACATACACGAAGCATAGCTTCATTAATTGTTTAACAGCAGTGAAATAGATGAGAACCTTAGAAAACAAAGTTTCTCAAATTTTGTGTCAGATTCTTCACTGTTTTCCTTTGGAGATATATATATGTATAATACAGAAGTAATTATATTATAATGTATTTTGTTATGAAGATAAATGTGTGTTTTTGACATTAATTGGAGAATAAATTTTATTTAAAAATAATTAACAATAATTACTTGTGTTTGCTTGAATACCCCTTGTATTTTCCTTTGCACAATTCACAGGATGAATGAAAAGTTATGCAGGTTTAAAAGTGGATTTAGTTACCATTTGCATGAAACGTGACCCAGAGAGTATAAAACAGTTGCCTGTAAATTTTTCTTTGCACTAAGCCTCAAGATATTGGAGATGATTTTTTCAGCATTACATTGATCATTTTATGTGGAATTCAGAAACAATGTTTTTATGACTTTCTCTTACCGTTTGTTTACAATTGTATCACATAGAGTTAGATAGTAATTTTTTTTGTTAAGTATCATATTTTGTGCTTAAAGCTTTCTTTTTTATTTTGATGGTGCTAAAGTCAAGTTTTACAGATTGCTTAACATTCAAGCACTTAATTAATATTGACATCAAACTTATATTATTACATTTTCTGGACCATAAAATTTATAATCAACATGTATGTGCTAAGGTTCATAAAACATAACTTTGATATATAATATCCAACTAGCATTTTAGTATGTGTTGTCTTACTAGAGCTTTTCGTCTAAATATTGGCAATTGGATAACTTATGTTTTTATTAAAAGAAATTCACAGATCATCCCCAGAACAATTGTTTATCATAGATGATGAAGATGTTTCAATGTCATTATGCTTAATCCATCAGAAGACTTGTGTTCTCTCATCGAAAGTATTCATACCGTTTCTTCCTTAAAATGCAACAGCAAAACAGCAGATTATTAAATGGACCCCTCTCAGCATGAGATCAAGAGATAAAGCAATCAAGAACAAGAGGCCCTGAGAAACGTCTTTCAAATTTTGTGTTGACTACCTGATAGGACAGTCTACCCAACATTGTTTAATGGCCAAATAATCAATATTCAAAGTATAAAAATAAAATTTAACATTTTTCTTATTTTATTGATTTTTAATACACCATTTAAAATACATTTTTTTAAGATCATATGCTGCAAATAAAAATGTATCTAGAAAACAAGCTAGGATTTTCAGTTATTCTCTGTTTTGTTTCATTGACATACATAGCTTTTTGGCCATTATTTTTAGACTGTTATCAGTCATACAGATTACAGAACGAAGACAAAAACTTTTATTCTTAAAAAATTGTTGATAAAATATTTATGACTAGAGACCGGAAAAATATGTAGTATGAAACATCAAAATACATACATAAATATTTAATGAAAACAGTAAGAATATGTAACAATTATGTAAAATTGGCAATAATATGTAATATTAAAATTCACCAATTATAATACACATTTACATAATACAAAATTGTATTTATAAAAAAATTTCTAAGCAAATTTTAATAATATAATTGTCTTAAAATCATTTAGAGAGCAGAAGTTGATGCACACTTTGTACCATACAACTTTTCCATAAGTAATAGAAGCTTCCTCTATTGCTGTTCAGGTCTGTAGTTTTGCAGCCTGACTAGATGCAATAAATATATGAACTTCATATCGTACAAACTAGCGATATGTATGACCAGCAAACAATTACGGCACGTGAAGAGCACTCATTGAATGTTAGACATTGGTGATCGCAGATGTTTCTCCAAAATTAAAGTTAAAGGTCACGAGGGGTCATTGATACTTTTCACATCAAAATGTGAAAAAGATATCAGTTGGTGAATCCGTCCCTGAGATAACTGGAACAAGCGCGCCAGACTGTGAGAACATACGGGTCTTCATATATGGTACCTGGAGTTAACAGGTCGCAGTAATAATATAGAGAAAAAATTCTATGTAAAAAAAATATGTTTCATAAAAATGTGTAATAAAATGGAAGAAAAATTGATAGAATAAAAAAAATATTTTGTGAAAATACAAAATATTAAAATATGTAATCTAGTACCGAATATGTAACGAAAATATTTCATATTGTGTTAGGGTGGGGACGATTCACCAAGATTACAAATTTGAGATTGGTAAGTAGAAAGACAAAAAATATGTAATTACATAAAAATCCAGTCCTTATTTATGACAAAATTAGGTAATTTCTTGCAACATTTCGAGGTCGAGTTGTCGCTGTGACCCTGTCTTCAGGTTGCTTTGTACTTTTAGCCTTAAGATGGGATCACTGCTCAACACCAGAACATTAAAAGAAATTACTTATGAATGTTACCTTTTGAGCAATATTTATAAAACATTTTATCAAAAAACAAACAAACAAAGTTATATTGAAGAACAAAGACAATATGTTCACAGTTAGTTGATTTAAGATTTTGTTCAAAGAAGTTTTTCTCATAACTACTTGACCTTTGGCCAAATCATGTAATTGACATGTTTTAAATATTAGAAGTTCTTTCCTCAAAATAACGCATAAGCCATCTAAATTTTCTCGTCTCTACATTGCTTGGTTACTGTAATTTTTAAAAGAGAAGGTTTTAGTAATACAGGTATGAAGACATACAAACAAATTGCAGATGTAGAAAACGGTTTTCATGATTTTGAGGTTTGGAAATAAGTATTTTGTTTGTAATAAGGGTATGAAAATATACTGATAAGCAAATGTAAAATTATTCCATAAAAACAATGATTTTTAGTCAATACACTTGGTCTGTAATTGATTTGCTTACTTAATGCCACAGACTTGCAATTTTTAAGGACATTACTGAGAGTTAAACAAAAGTCAATTCCAGGCGACTGGGGCATTCCTACAGCAACTAATTAATTTGGAGACCATTACTGGAATATATGTACATTCTTAATTTTTTGTTATAATAATGACTGGCTTAGGCCCTCCATTCTTCTTCTCCGCCAAATGTTATTCAGGGCATCAACCGATGTCACTGCAATGCCTGTGACCGGGAAATCACAGGGTTCGAGTATCGACGGTGGCAGGTTTTTCACCACTAGCTAGTCCAATCCAGCCTCTGCTTGAAGGTGAATTCTAGCGGCCAGCTGCTGTGATCGGTAGTTTTCCGTGGTTCCTCCGGTCAACACAAGGCGAATTACAGAGCAAAACAAACGGGCCGCGGACCGCGTGAGGTCTTTCTTCTTCCTTATTCTATCCTTACCCTCTTAGTTACACTTACACTACCACACATGTCTGGAGCTTAGAGCTTGTCCTGGCTGAGGCGGTGGGCCACTGGTGGGAGATATCTGGTTGGGGAAAACCCCGCTAGCCAACGTGTAGATCGGCGTCGGATTCAGCGGGTGAAGATCACCGTCACCACCCGAGGAAAAAAAACGTGCATTATACGTACTTATAGGGCTAATAACCTTATTCCGAAAACATGAGTTTATCATAATCATGTTATAATGTGTCGTTTTTTAAATCAGTTCGGTATAATAAATGTTGCCTGCCTCTGAATCGTTGTGCCCCTGCTTGACGCAACCCGCTTGACGTGTTTGCAATCCGTGTTGCAGTTATCTCAGCTATGACCATGCGATATTACTATTAGCAGAGAAACTATGGAGTATCACGAAGAGAACACGGAAACAAAGAAGAAAGTTGCAAAATTCCTTCTTTGATATAATGAAAAGACAAAGAAGAAGAAGACAAGAGTTGAAAAAGATGACAGACAAGGAGATGGAGGAGGCAGTGTAGAAAACTGTGGAGAAGAGGGAAACAAAGGAGAGAAGGAAGAAGAAAATAGCAGTGGCGTAGCGTGACTCACACGTTTGGGGATGCTCAACAATAACACACAAAATGTCACTATCAACTACTTCGTCTAACAGGCGAACGCAACACAAGGCAGATAGGGACTACTTCCACACGATCTCGATTGCTTACGACGGTGTAGGCGCTTCCCACAAAATCCTCACAGCAGTCAGGGCTGCCGATGTCTTGAAAGCAAATTATACAATGGCTCAGCTTTAATTCTTATACGCGAATGGCAATAAGACCATTTGTTAATTTATACATTGCAGACTTAAATAATATGTAATCTATTTAAGAGATAATACAATTTCTTGGATATTAATTAAGAAATAGTAGTCAGGCACTATTTCTACAGTTTGTACCATGACCAAGCGGGGACTCCCGAGTGAGAGAGAGAAAGATAATTTACTGAACGCCTGAAGTGTGCTGCGCTCTCGTGCACAAACGAGGTTCTTTCCGCAGTAGACGCTAGCGTAAAGCAGTCGGGTTTCTCTGGGCCAGGGGTGAAGAGGGGAGAGGGGGACCTCGCCATCTGCGCATGCGTCATTGCTCGTCGCAATGTGGCGGCAGACGCTGAAGTATTTTAGCTTTCAAGCAATCAGAGGCCAGCTTCAACAGCCCGCCGAATTCAATCATAGGAAATCAATTTAAAATTAATACAAAACGTATTTCGCTCAACAGACCACTTGTAAGATTATCAATACAGTATTTAAGGTTCTTATATACGGGGATGCTCAGCATCTCAGCGTCCCCTGACGCTACGCCACTGGAAAATAGATCTCCTGATTTAGCCCAAATATATGTGTTCAGTATTGATGTAATGAATCATGCATTAAATATGCATTCTTATTTTTCAATAATGAACAGGTACAGCAGGGCCATGTCTACACAAATAAAATTGAAAGGTCTGTCTATGCATTCAAAAGAACGGTCTTTTTTAAATGTCATATACTTATTTAAGGCATAAAAAACTATTCCCAGGTTCTGGATCTGCTAAATCAATTTTAAACCGGGTTTCACTGAAAGATAGAGTATTTCTTAAGTTTATTTTATTAAATAATTAAGACCCTGAAGGCAAGAGAAAAATTACTGTCTACATGAGGTCAAGTAAAACATACCCCCATCTCACTTTCCTATCACTTGCATAAAATGGTGTACACTCTTTTTACTTTCCAGTATACTTACGTATATACGGAGTAATATAGTATAGGGAAAGTTATGTAATTCTGCGGAAAATCGATTTCGAGATTTCAACGGAAATACACGTTTTGAGGTCCCCTGATATCGAAGAAAGTGTGTCTTTTAAAAACGTCCGTCCGTCCCTCTGTCCGTCCGTCCGTCGGTGAACACTGCTAGCGCGTAAACCATACGTGCGATTGCTTCCAAAACGGATATTTCCCGGTCGATGTGCGTCCACTCGTGGCGCCTCGACTTTGAGAAACTTTCTTCAAAATTTGAGGGTACTTTACATTAAGCCCCCCGGACATATTCAAAATTTTCTCAAAAACGACTCCAAATTTTTTCTTTAAATTTCATGTAAGTAGAGTAGAGTAAAATACACTTATTAAGGGTGGCATATGTCCTATTTTCACGGTTAACTCTGAATTTTCGAAAATTGCCAAAGTTTGAATTTTTTTCGGGGTCTTCCTAGAACTATAAACTTTAAGATAGAGATTTTTCCTTCAAATAAAATTTGTTGTCCAAAGTGAGTTCTTTCATTAAGATCGTGTACATTTTTTTTGAAAATGTTAGTAGTTTTTGTGCAATATTGCACGCAATATTTGAAATGTTAAAAAATTACAAAAACAAGATTTTCTCAAAAATGGCTCCAAATTTTTGCTTTAAACTTTTGGTAGAGATAGTGCTAAACGTGCTCTATGAGATGAGATTAACGCCATATTCCTCTATTCTTTTGTTTTTTTCAAAAACTGCAAAAATGTAGTTTTTTTTACTTGTCTCTCACGTTGTTCTTATTTACATTAGCGGCGATTTTTTCACATGATTATATTAATGAGTATATGTGCTTTAAATAATGTCAAGTTTCTCGAAAATTGAATAGTTTTCTGTGAAAAGTAGCTCAAAATTTCGCATTTTCAGAAACGCTCAAATGCCATTTTCTCAAAAATGATTTCAAACTTTTCGTTCGAACTTTTCGAACGGATAGTGCTAATTGCACTCTAATGTAGCATAAAGTTAATTTGGGGGTATTTTTTTGTTTTCCAAAAATTATAAAAATGTATTTTGTTTTTAAGTTTTCTCATACGGTTGAAATGCACATTTCCAGCAATTTGTAAACACTATTGAATGTGTGAGTGTAAGTACTTCAAATGAAGTTTTTCGAAAACTCAAAACTTTTCTGTAAAAAAGAGCTTCAAATTTCGCATTTACAGTAGCGCTTAAACGACTCCAAAGCGAAAAACGCAATTTTCTTGAAACGGCCCCAAATTTTTAAACGATTTCCATTTAGGGCAAGGTTTAATTGTTTTTTTTTTTAATATTTTTAAAATAATAGTTTTGTTCTACTACTGGAAAACCGAAAACTTCAGAAAATGTCGAAAAAATGTAGGGGATAGATGTGGAAAAAAAAAGTTGGGCGGCGATAGATGGCAGCTGTCAAGAGTATTAGCAAGTCCGAAAAGCTAGCCGAGACCAAACAAAACAGAAAACTAATACGGGAAAGTCTGTACCATTCTGTAGCACCACTAGTTCCGTTATCAGGGCTCGACAATGAATATTTTTCTGCCGAAAATTCGCCGTTTTTCGCGCAGCATTACACAACTTTCCCTATACTACGTATATTACTCCATAGATATGTATGTATACGGGAATGTAAAATGGATGGTATTTTGCTTTAAATAACCATCTATTTTGTGAAAAATTAAGTTGAAAATTTGTACATATGTATTCTTTTGCTCACAATTTCTTAAAAAGTTTAGATGAAGATGAGCAGGATTGAAAAACTTCAACCATTCAAAAAAACATTCACATATACATTTATGTAATATATTTAATTACATAATAAAATTATTTTCATAAATAACTTTGAGAAGGAGGATATTTATTTATTACAATCGTCTACCTCTGCTTGATACCAATATGATCACCACTGCTATATGCTGTACATGTATGGATCCTCACAAACTTCTAGTAAGAATTTTGACTTTCAAAGCCTAATTGTGTTATTCAAGACACTCAAAACATAATCATAATTGTATTATTGGAAGAAAAGAAAATGCATTATTAAAATGAACTTTGTGCAGTTTTGATACTTAAATCCTGTTTTGAAAGAGTGAGATCTTGGAACTTTCCACAAAATAATTAATTAATTATAGCAAATTTAATTTAAGAGTGAGTTGTATATCAGTAATATCATTTAATTATTATAATTGATTATAAATAGTAACACTTGTAGCACTTGCATATTAGTAGACTTGCTATATCAGAATAGAAATATTAACAGATAATTAAAATAATTTAGATTTTATAATTATATTTTTATTGATTCTTTACCAATAATGAAAATAGATATCATAAAAACAAGTAAATGGAAAATTGCTTGATTTTGCTTTTCCAAAAGTTAGATGAAGTAAAATTCAATGTCACAAAGTGTCTACTTGTTCATCGGTTTTTGTAGAGTCAGGAAGATACCGAAATGTCATTCCAGCTCTTACAACAGAAATCTAGGCCAGTTCAAATCTATAGGTAAAGTCAAATGCATAAATTTTTCCCTGGCAGTCAAGAAAAAAATTTCTCAAGGAGAATTGAAAGGTAAAGTCGTGTTTGAAAACCACTTCAAGATATTAAAGACTGGGGAATATTCAACTTCAGATTTTCACACTTTCAATAACACACTCCACTGGTTACTATTCCTCAGTTAATACTAAATCCAGTAAACACTTTCTTAAATACATTATATATAATTTTTGACCTTAAAGTGATTCTCAGTAGACTGGAAAAATTCTAAGTTTCGTGAAATGTTAAATTAGTGGAATAAATTAGTAGTACATATTTTTACTTTCTCACATACTACTTGGATAGTATATACAATGTATTGTAATGCTTCAGCAAAAAACAAGAGTTTTTTTGAAAGCAAATCTCAATTTGTGGGCCCCTGATTCTGGAAAAGTGGGTAAATCTTGTTTCAATATGTAGTAAATTATGTCCTCTAAAATGTGCAGACAGGGTCGATATTTTGTGGGTTCTAGATATCAAAAAATTAGTTTACGGCAAAACATTAGTAACATTTCTGAACAATGGTAGGAGCTAAACCGTAAGTAGGATTTTCACTGAAGTTGATATTTCCTGATTGATTTTGCTGATGTCAATGTCGTTTAATTTGAAATGGGCATTTTGATTGTTGGGGATACTTTACTTGAAGGCTTAAGGCCATTTTAAAAATGTTGTCAGAAATGGCTCCAAATATTTTCTGTAATTTTTGTCTCGAAGTGCAAAATAGGGTTATAAAAATGGTGTAGGTCCAATTTTCTGAATTTTTAAAAATTGCAAAAGTTAGAAATAATGTGAAATGGTATATGCTGTTGTAGCTCCACTAGTTTCTAATTTGAAATTGCAATATTACTTTCCTCTGATGACTAATTATTTATAGTCATTTTGTAATTACAGGTAACTTGCAACAATTTTCTTGTTTATTCCATCAATTTTGTGTTTGGACTGGAAAAGTTATTTTCTTGGAAATATTTTTATATTATATTATTTTATTAATTGTTGGTATATGAAATGAGTCAATTTCTAAAATTGATGTATTGTGTATACGAATCGGTCCATTATTCACCTATTTGATTTGAACTAAACTTACAAGAATAACTTAACACAAAGCTTATTTCATTATTGTTATTGATAGGTTTATTAAGGAGCAATTTTAGCTTGGTTAGGTATTAATATTTTATATTATATTGAGGAAGGTCTATGGATGAAACTAATAAATTGTTATTAACATATTGATTTTTAAGGAATTAAGTTAATGGACTTGAAACAAATATTAGTTATTATTTAATATGGTAAATTCAGGATTCTTGAGCTTCAAAATTGTATGTACTCTGAAAAAGTCAAATATTTTCATTATGGAATAAAAAAGTTAAAAAATTAATATGAAGCACAAAAATTTATTGAATATTTCATCCATTTCATTTATTATTTATATTGTCAAATAAAGCATATTATCAGTCTCATACATAATACTTTTGAATTAAATAAAAATGTTAAACATTGAAGTTTATGGTAGGGTAAACTAAGGAAAAATGCAACATAAAACGTGAGGACAGAATGTTTTTAATACTTCATATCAAAAACAAGGAAAATAAAATGCATAGTAAATATTCATCACATGCTAATGTTTTTTATAAAACAAACCTTTTTTTTTCAAAATAACCCCTGAAAATAAATCCTAATCATATCCTAAATGAAAGTAATTTATCTTAATGTCAGCCAAAGCAAATAGAGGAGTTTCTGGATCCATTTGCGTAACATTTCCTAATTCTATATCACTTCTGTTTTCTGTTAAAATTTTATCTTTTACAAAGCAACTTAAACCATCAGAAATCATTATAAACTTTCAATTTGTATTATTTTAATATTTGCTTAATTTAGATGACAAAATAGTAATGATTATGTCTTTTATGGCATGATATTCTTAAAAGTGGTGCTATGAGAAATGTTGAAGTAAAAACAAAACTGTATTGGTAAGAGTTGGCAATTCTTGGCATACAAGTGCATTTGACAATTCTTGGCAGTTGGCAGTTGGCAATTCTTGGCATACAAGTTTAATTCTTGGCATATGTGTTGTTTTGACTTTAGTATAGTTTCATTATTACAACAAGAAGATAAAACTACGGTTATCGTCTACAGAATGTAACAGAACTCTTTGGAAGTCAACTTTTTAAGTGGAGGCAAAAAAGAAACAAGTCTGAAAATGCCTTGTTCAAATAGGGTTAAATGGTAGTCTTCCATTTCTACGCAGTGGTACTAACAAGAGAATAGTGATGTCCATTTCACCAGCACCCCAAATTGGTAGTTTTTCATATTGACAATAAAAGCAACAAAAACATAATTTAAGATCATTTCAAGTTGTCTTGGGAATTAAATTGTTAGGTCTCATAACTCAATCAATTTTTTCTTGACAAAGTGCTTTTAAAGTGAAATTTGCATATTTTTGCTATAAAAATAAAATCTGTCTAAAAAATGGCATTTTATCGTATTTTTGGTGAGTATTTAATGTTAGAAATTGATGTAAAGTTTTGAAGGTTTTTCTTGTTAACTTTGTTTTTTTTCCTGCTCAGCCGCAGCAGGTGATAATTTGGCTTTCAATACTGGCACCAAAATAAAAAATTTAAAAAGTGAAATCAGCACAAAGTATTGATAGATTTGTCTTTACTGTGAAATTATGCAAACCTTTGTCCTTTATGAAATTGAAAAATAGAGAGTTTGTGCTACCTCAAACGTTAAAGCACCATCGATCTTCTGCTTTTGCACAGTTCAAGTTTCGCATTACTTTAGTGCAGAAGATCGATATTACTGTGTGCTAAAGCTGACAATAACTCTCTAATAAAGATCAATAAGGCATTGTATGCTTCTGGCCAGGATGTACTTCTTATAGAAAATAATTCTCATATAACCGGAGGTTGGTGCTTTGGAGTGCTATAGTAGTATAATTTAGCAACATAACAACAATTAGGAAAAAGTTGCAAACATGCTACCTGATCACTTCAACAATGGCTCAGCTTGCATGGACATGACAACAATGAGCTAACACTATGCATGCAAAATTAATTCAGCCATTAGTTGGTTAGCATTTAAGAATGGAATGACAATTGTTTTTGAAATTGTTATACTGTCTGTGTAAAGTAGAATACTTTGACACTTTAATTATTAAGTAGCTGGCCTGGACAGCCGAGGTTCCTAAGGCTGAACTGCCGTAGCTGCCTTGTGTCTGAAGGGTCATGGGTTCAAATCCTGCTTGAGGGATGGATGTTTATGTGATGGATGTCCTACCTTTACCCCCGAAGATCAAACATCAATGGTAATTACAGTAGTGGCTGTATGACCTAATAGTTGAAAGTGACCTTAAATTTTACACAAAATTTAAAAATTATTACATGAGCCACTTTTTGACACCCACATCAATTACTCAAGTTGGTCAATTCACTGTTCCATTGATTTTGAGGAACTATCATTAGTTCTGCAGTGAAGAGGCAATGTTTTCATTGGGATTTCTTTTATCACTTGATGGTACTTCACTCACAACAAACATGATAATTAAGGATACATTGTTAAATAGTAACAATATCACAACAGAAAAACAAATCATAGATCAAGAGTATGTTTATTATAATAGATTATTACATTTGCCAAATAGCAGGCTACAAACCAATAAAAATAAAAGCACATCAAAAAGAGTTAATTTGCAAAATTTCACAGCAATTCACTTCGTTATTAAAACAACACATTAATAAAATCAACATCTATGTACAGTTATGCAACACACAAAAAACAAGCAGCCTATGTGAAAGAGGAGTCGGCAATATGTAGCCCTTGGCCAAATTTAGGATCTGCCAATTGGAGTTACTTGTGTAGAAAGGCTCTGAAGAACAATATATCTGTTTGGCTTGGCCATTACAGAATCTGGAATACAGTATATGGAGGAGAAAGAATTCTTGTCTTAAACTTGCTGCCTTAAGTAAAATTGATCAATCTACTACATCCTTAACATTAAAAGTCAACAATGCTGTCCTCCCTACAAACTCTGGGAGCAGTCACACTGACTTCTAAAAAGCTTGTTTGTCGATTTATACATTTAATTATTAATTTTTCAGGAACCTGAATGGTAACGCATGTCTTAAGAGAATATTTTGGATTTAAACAATATTTTTAATTCATATATATCATATTTATTTACTTAATTGGTACCTACTACATTTCAAACACATAATTAGTACTTTCTTTGTATGACCAGTTTTGCCACAAATGATTTTTCAGCATCTTGCACAAGGGTTGTTTAACTTGTTGTTTTTGCAATAGATAAGAATCAACTACATTTGTCATCATTTGCATCAATTTTCAATTGAATCATCAGTCAATCAATATACTAGTATACACATCTATGATTGAAACGTGACTCCACTAAGTTTATGAAAACATCAACAAAAAAACAAGGTGAAAAACAGAATCACAAGAATTTTAGTAACATCTCAAACACATTAGAAACAAGCCGTCATTTGAATGCTGCCCCATTGTTGAAGGTGAAACAAAAGAATTAATCATTATCTAGGAAAACTATAAGATGTTTAAAAAAATTATACACTTTTTTACATAAGATGTTTAAAAAATTATACATACATTTTAACCCGGCAACGGATGGGTTGGATCTGTGAGACCTACGACATAACAAAAACTTCAGCCACTCACATACAGATACCAGAAGCCTGTTTGTCTCTGTACCTTTCTTTTATTTGCAAATGAAATGTTCATTGTGGTAGTCATTGCCATAGAGGTTGTATATGTGATTACATGTGTAATTTGTTTCTGCTAGGGTCCTGCAGACCCATTTGTATAACTGTAATTGAGTAGGCACATAGTAGTATTATTAGAATTATTTATTACTGTGATATAGATAATTATGTTATTTTTGTGTAATATTATGTATAACTAAAGTCAAATTGAACTGCAATGTCAGAAATGAGTCCAAATTTCCTGTGGAATGATTAAGATGGTATTAGGGAGGCCTCATTGTGCTCCTCCTTAAATTTACCAAATATTTTTTTATACAAATAAAAACTGCATGATATATTAACAAAAATGTTTTCTTTTATATCAAACTAACATAATACATTCCTCTAATAATGATATAAACAAAATATTTGCTATGTAATTCTTGTTTTCAAACTGGATCTATCAGACCCAACCCATCCGTTCATGTTACATTTTTGCATCCATCTGTTGCTGGGATAAATATTACTAAAATATAATAGAAAAAACTAAAAATCAGCAAAATACATTAATAAAGGTACGATGAGGCAAAATACATTAATAAAGGTATGAAATTTCACAATATCCAAAATTAATGTTTCTGTTCTTCTACCATAAAGCTACAGTATCCAAGACATTACATTTGCTCTGATGCACCGATCTGTCAAAAGTTCTTCATTCCTGATGCCAAAACAATGCACTTGCATACAAATCTGAGGACCCTCTATTTTATTTTGTGCCCATGATATATGCTTGTTATAAGCATACTTGTACTTCACTGCAGAGTGAATTTTGTTCAAATAATTTGTTCACATTAAGAGAGAGAGATGCAAGGCAAGTCTATATATGTCAGTGAAGAAATTACTGATATCAGTCATCATTAGGACAGCATTGCAGAATTACCATGACTGGACTATCAAGCACAAAGAAGATTGATATGCATTCTAGAAGAAGTCATTAGAAATGCTACCATAATCATTTCTAGAGCATAAAGCTTGTACGGGAACTGTCAAGTTTTATAAGCAATTCTAAACTGCACCTGACACAGCTGATGTTCAAAGACTGAAGGAAGTCCTTTCATTTTAAAAACACGATATTACTTTAATAAATAAAACTGCTCTGTTCTTTTGAATGTAAATATTTTGAATTTGTCTGTTAACAATTTAACTCCAGTGGCTGTAGAATTGAAATTTGTACATCAATAACTCTTAGTGAATAAGAGCAGAAAAGTTGCCGACTCCTGAGGGAGAATGAATAAACATGGAACACAACAATATCAACAACTTAGAAAATATTTTCTTTAAGTAGTTTAATTACTTTCTGCATCTTAATGCAGAGCATAGGATCATTTCAAGATATCTTGATGACAATTTAAAGAAGAAAGAAAGAAAGAAAGTAAGAAGTTCAGTCAGTCATATTCATGGCACTAGGAAATAACAGTCCAGAATTCCTAATGGTGGCAGGAGATGTATGCAGATGTCACTCACTGTTCATAACCACAGTTCATATTAAATTATCACTGGACAATACAAATTACAATATATACTTACAGATATGTGAGCATTCAGTAAATTCTGCAATTGACATTTCCCCCCCACTAGACAAAACGGTGAGTGAGTCCAGCTCACATTTCCTGTCACATTTGGAGACATGGACGTTACACGAAAAGAATATCACAATATCACAGAAGTAGAGCACACTCTGAGAACAGTGGGAGCGATGTGAATTAAGAAAGAGGTCCATCAAAATGGAGCAATGTGCACATTGGCGTCAAGGTACTGGAGATGCCTGAAACACAAAATACAATATTTCACTTTCCACATCACAATCAACAATAATTACTAGGGGACAGATTTTAATGAAATGTCATTTTGTTTCTTTTCACTTGAGAACTATGCTTTTTAGTATAGAAATTAATTTTATAAGACTTTTTAATAATAATCCAATTTTATAAGACTTTTTTTGCACTTTGATAATTTTTAAAGCATTTTTAACTGATCTAACTGATTTTAATATAATTTTAATGGTACTTGCTTCAAATAATATTTAAGAGATGCAACAAATGTTCTCCATAGAATTCCCGAGAAGCCTATTCAATTTCTTCGCTCAGAAATTGTAATGTCAGCCTTTGTGAGTATGTAATCTAAGGTTCCTGGGATGCCTATCAGCACCGTTGTCAGTTTGACCAATTTCACGATAACTAAAGACAGATTTTTTGGTAAAGAACAATCCAAACCAAACATTTACGAGCTGAGTTGGCTTGAACAAAAGGAAGTCAGTTACATCAGTAACATACCCAACAACTTGGGTTGTTCATCTGAACTGATTTTGAAAAACTTTTTTACGTAATTTTTCTTTGTTTTTAGAGCATTTTAAAAATAATTTAAGAGTATTTTATTGATCATTTTTGGCGATATTTTAAGTCGTTAAAATCCTACCCCTAATAATTACATACGGAGGTCACAAAGAAATATGATTAAAATTTTACCACTAGATTGAACACTAAATGAATATAATTGAGGTGCTGAGATAATAAACACAAGCAACTGAAATCAAGTACTCAGTAAATGAAAACCTAAATCATTGTAGAATATAAAGAAGTAGTCGAATTTTTTGGCATAGATAAATAATGTTCTTCCATGGTATTAGGCTCTTGAATATTAGCAATGAGTAGTGTATCTACTTGTCAGTAGTTAATCTCCTCAGATCATATTTGTGCATCATATTTTGTGTTTACTAAACTTTCACAAGAAATATTGTTCTTTTTTCAAAGAAATTGAAGAGAAGGAAGGAATACATTGTGTGCTAGAAATACTGATTGTCTAACTGCCACATTTTCAATGTAGAAGAATGCACATTATTAGAGTTAAGTTCCATTATTAAAGGTTCAGAAACTACAAATCTTTAGAATTTACCCATTTTCTTTTTATGAGTAATAAAATCTTTAAATCTCAATTATTGATAATCACTATTTGTAATGCTTTTCATAGGAAAAGAGTGTTAATTTTTTTTTATTAGAAGAAAATTCTTAAGATGAATGTTATGGAGGTGTCTTGAAAAAACAGAATCAGTTGTAGACTGTAATATTAACTCCTCACAGTCCCAATTCTTCTCACAGATCACTTGAAATGTCTTAATGAAATCTCAAGACCAGCATGTTAACAGAGGATAAAAATGAACACAGGAGTAAGTTATTTCCTACAGACCTTATTTACTATGTGTCTATAGACAACACATCATCATCCTCAACACCCTCAGTTCCTCAGTTCCTCAGTTTGGGAGCATGCTGCTGTCTTGTTAGTTGGTAGTAAAGCAGTATTCCTTCATGTGGTGAAATGTTCCTGCTGGTACCATCTTCTTGTCAGTCTGTCTCTACTGTCATTCGGTCTGTAGTTTAATGCCATCCATGGTAGATGTCGTTTGTCCATTCTTTTCACATGGTTTCTCCATTTCTTTTGGTCATTTTTAATTTCTTCTGCTAAGTTTCTTGTTTTCAGTTCTTTTCTAATTGTTTCATTTCGCATTTTGTCTCTTCTTATTACTCCTAACACTGCCCTTAGAAACTTCATCTGAGCTACTTCTATGCTTCTTGTTTCCTTTATGCCCATTATCCACATTTCTGAACCATACTTAAGCATTGGTTTTGATGTAATACTATGGTTTCTCATCATTGTTTCTTTTCTCATATGTCCAACATGTCTCTTTATTATTTATTGTTTCTATTATATTTTTGTATTTTTTCTTCTACATTCTTCTGGATCAATCCAATTGAACTTCTGAAATATTTAAAAGTGGTAACTTGTTGAATTATTGAATTTTCTATTACTATTTTGGTTCTAAGGTGTTCTTTGCCATAGAAGGCTTGTCTTTTAGTTTTCTGGTTTGATATTTTCATTTGATATTCTTTGCTTATTTTGCTTAACTCGAAGGTTGCTTTCTGTAGTGTGTCTTTTGTGTCTGTTGTTGCAATTTGGTCATCTGTGAATAATATTGTCACTAATGTTTGGTTGTTTGTTATCTTTACTCCTGCTTGAGGTTTCGGTTTCCTTTTTTTGTCATGTGATGTAAATAAATGTTAAAGAGTAGTGGTGACATGTACATCCTTGTCTTAACTCAGAGTTTCCCTTAACTTCTGCCAGTTCACATTGTCATAGACCTTAGACAACATTTTAAGATATTAAACATTTCAGTAAACACAGTAATAAAGTTACACTCCCATATATAAATATTTTGATGTTTGCTGATTGAATAATTTTGGAGCAGTCAGAAATTGCTATAATGCATAAACCATTTACAATAATATCATAATTTTAAAATATAATATAAAGAGATGAAACATATGGCCTTTAAAAGAAAATATCTGGCTCATTCTAGAATAGTCATTCACAGAGCAACATTAGAATATTCTAAGTTCCTAGGTGACGAACAAGAAACTGACATTTACAACAAACTTTATAAATGCCAATTATGAGGGGCATATTTCAAAGAATGTTAAGAAATAAGAAATGCACAGAAAGAAACAATGAAATTTTACAAAATAGTGGCCATACCAGTCTTAACTTACAGAAGCAAGTCATGGACTCTCCACAACCAAAAAGCACTAAAGAATATATGTTGTAGAAATGATTTTTTTAAGAAGAGTCAAACTCTAAGTCAGAATAGAAACAAAGGTATAAGATCTGATCTAAACATGTATTGTACAAAAAATGGATGAGCCAAGAAAATCACCAATGATGGATTCAACACATAAGAATTCTAGATATATAGAGAGCGATAAAATCAAAAATAAAGTACTTCTATGGAAAACAAAGATAAGGATGATTATGGAGTACACAATTAATTCTTAACAGTGAAGAGGAGAAAGAAGAAAATCAACAATTTATCTACAATGGCAAAGACAAATGAAAAATAGTTTACATAAAAGCATAAAAATTATTTGGTAAAATTACTATTACATATCAGCACGTTTCCCCTTCAACATCACAACTAATAAGATTAAAAGGAAGGGCAATGATGCAGTGAATCCGAATCACAGAAAGCAATGGAATATTATGTTTTCCATTTTGCTATCTTTTTGTCTGCAAAGGGTCAGTATTAAATGTGTGGTACTAGATTTTCAGAATAACACTGAAAACAAGTTTTGCACAATCCCTCAAAAATATTCCCTCAATTTATGTAATAAAAAAAGGACTTCCCAACTTTGTTCATTTTGAGATAAAATTGCTGGTCTGAAATGCAAAAGAGTATTACATTTGTCTCATGAAACTGAAAGGAACATCACCATACCCAGGATTGTGGTTTTCAACTTTGGCTCTCAGAATATTTGGTCCCAGAAGAGTTCCCAGTTGATTGAGACACTGACTAGCAGCACTTGAAGCTAGAGCATTCTCACATTCCTGAAAAGTACATAATAAAACAATATAATAATAAATAATAATACATAATAAATGAATACACATCTTCATAGATAAGATTGTCCTTTCTAATTTAGTGAAAGTACTTTCCGAAGTCTTAATGGACAACTCTAGGTTTATGGTAGGGCATAACAGTTGCATGACTGTATTTTGTTTTTATTAGCAATTTGAAAAGAACAAGAAATGCAAATGGGTAGGCAGAATGAGACACTGATCCTTTTTCTCTAAAGTGAATATTTTTGTTTTAATTCAACCTGAGCTAACAAACATTCATGATAATTAACTTCTTACAACTCTTGTTAATTAAATTTTCAGTGCAGAAGACCTGGTTTTAAAGTAAATAACAAAAAAAATTCCAGTCAAACTGGAGTACTAAACTTTACACACGTTATTTTTTGTACAAAGATACTTAGATATTACGCATGCTTGCATTGTGAACAACATAAATGAATCGCAATCATAAAAATCAAGAAATATTTCTCACCAATGCATAAAATATTGCATCAAGAAACTCTTCAACAACGCTCTTGAAAGTTTTCTTTCCAAGACCTTTGGCTAGGACGGGGAGTTGTTTGCACACTGTTTCTAAAAATACAAGGTGGTGGGTGTAGTGTCTGTAATGACATGCTTCTGCAACGAGTGGCAGTGTGTTCATCACAGAGCGAAGAGCGTCTGGGATTTGAGATAACTCCGACAGCAAATACACACACCTGCAACAATAAAAATATTTTAAGTGTTTATTCTGAGCCCGTGGCTTTCAAAACCATTGTACATAGGGATACTTTACACAAATGACCATGAATTTTTTGAATTCTAAGTCTTTCAGATAATAGGATAGATTGAACCAGGAACAGGCCTCCTGGCCTTTCATCCTCCAGTTCATGATGATGATGATATGGATAGATTCATTTTCATGTTTGCTTTGGTAGCCCCCAATTTATAATATTCTGAATATAAACATATACAGTGGGTGTATTTGTTCCACAAAAAGCCTTTGAATCACTGGGGTATTTGCTCTCAAACTTTGTAGAGAACAAATTCGATAAATTATAATTACTTTTCAGTGTCATTCCTCTTTGTTTGTAAATGTATTTTTTCTTGCCTAAATGTTACATATGTTTTGGTTCTACCACAAAATGTTATTAAAACTGACATAATTCGCAATGCATCTATGCAGCATTGTTGCTGGGCAAGGTGAGGCGGAGCTGGGGAAGATAAATGGGGCAAGTGGGATGAGAAGGATGAGCATGGTAAGAGTTGTGGGCAGGGTGTGTAGAGTAAGCAAGACTGCTTCGTAAATCATTGGGATAAAAAAATTGAGTATGCTGGGTAGTCAGTTACTATTAAAAAAATAATTAGAAAGTTTGGCAGCCTAGATAGCCGAGGTCAGTAAGGCTGAAGAGCAGTAGCCGCCTCATGCATGAAGGGTTGTGGGTTTGAATCCTGGGGCATGGATGTTTGTGTGGGTCCAAATAGAAGTTCATCTATTATTACCCCTAATGTTACTTACAGTGATTGCTGTAAAACATTAGTAGTTGAAAAGCAGCACAAAAATGGAGTTGCTTGGAAACTGTAATTATGTCTTCTAGATAAGTTGTGATTATATCACGTTAGTCATTTTAAACATGAGTTTACCGAGTTCACATAAAAGATTTTGAAATGTTTATATAAAAACATAAATGCTAACAGTGATTACAAATCTTCATGCCCAAATTCATTGGAACGTTTTGTTGATTAGGCTGCAAAATAATGGCCAAATGAATTTTATTATAACCAAACGCTAGGACTAATCAATTTTGTTTTGACCAATGTGGAGTACATGCAAGTTAGAAAATGTGTTGAATACTGATTTGTACTAAAACCCTGAATTTATGAATCAAATGAGATTTAGACTAAATGAATTGTTTAATTTTAAAGCTCATTCCACCTCCAAACATTTAATAATAATAATAATAATAATAATAATAATATTTTATTGTCGTTAGGCTGTACAGCAATTGACAAAGTCAGGCATGGATACAAAAGTGCAAAAAACAAATTACAGACTATAGAGAATGAACCGTGTGTTATGAACACTTAAAGGTACTACGATGGATACAGTAGTGCTTAGAGTAAATTACAAACTAAGAAAACGAATGACACAAGACAGTGCAAAACACACACTCCATGTGAATCAACTACACAATGAGTAAGGACAAGATGCCAGACAATCAAAATGCAGTGCCCATCAATGTCAGTGCAATGCTTCACATTCTAGATATTCGTGTATGGAGTAAAAAGGAGTATTAACTAATATATTGTACAACTTACTTTTAAATAAATTTAAAGGTAGATTCTATTATTTCATGTGGAAGTTTATTAAACAATTTCAAGCCAATAACCTCATAGCTGTTTAGTGTCTTTGAAAGTCTTTGGAAAGGTATGTCAATACGCTTACTGTTCCTTGTATTATGGCAGTGAATTTCTTCTCTAAGTAGTTGATCTGACAAATTACTCTTCACATACAGCAAAACATGATAAATGTAGAGATTAATAACGGTCAAACATTGAACCCTAATAAAAAGTGGTCTACAGTGATCTAACTTATGGGCGTCAGAAATAATTCTTATAACTTTTTTTGTAGCATCAGAATTTTATTAATGTTACTACTATTTCCCCAGAGCAAATTCCATAAGAATTATACTTTGAAAAAAGCAAAGTAAGCAGATCTTAAATAATTCAAAGGTATATGCCTTTTCAGACTTCTTATCAAGAACAACACCCTGGAGAGTTTAACTGAGATATAATTTATATGATTTCCCCAAGATAATTTATTATCTATATATATGCCCAAAAATTTTACATTTGTATCGTAATTAGTTACAGGTATGTCTCTTAAGGTGAAACAAAGCTGTTGAGTTTTGCTATCATTTAGTAGTAAGCCATTAGCTCTGAACCAGACTGATGCTTGAGATAAAGTGTCTTCCGTTAATTTTTGTAGTGATTGGAAGTCTACGCTGGTGTTTATGAATGTTGTATCATCTGCATATAATATTGTATGGGTATTTAAGAAGGGCGGTAAATCATTTATCATTAAAGTAAACAGTATGGGTCCTAGCACCGACCCTTGGGGAACTCCACATTTGATATTTGCAACATTAGACCTCTCTTTGCCTATACAAACAATTTGCTTCCGGTTCTCAAGAAAAGACTGAAACATCCCAACACTCACTTTGCCAAACCATAGAAAACTAGCTTATCCAAAATTATCTCATGATCCACACAGTCAAAAGCCTTGCTCAGGTCGCAAAAAGTGGCCTGACCAAATTCTCTGTCCTCATAGACACGTAACACACTCTAACTAATGAGTCCATAGCATCGGTTGTTGATTATGTTTTCTAAATCCAAACTGGTGGCTTGTGATTATATTAAATTTCTCTATAAAGCATAAACCTGTGAGAACATGATTCTTTCTAGGATTTTAGAAAATACAGGGGTAAGTGAAATAGGACGATAACTGGCAGGGGAGTTTTTCTCACCTTTTTTGAAGATAGGGATTACCCTGGATAATTTTAGAGAGTTTGGGAAAGATTCCTTCCCTTAGGCACTTATTCAAACAGTAGGTTAGTGGTTCGATTATATCGTCGATGACACCCTTTAAGATATTGCATGATAGATCATAAATATCGACACTGTCAGAAGGTTTAAAGTTTTTAACAATGTTTAAAACAGCACGAGTTGTTACTTCCTCGAATACGAAAACTGCCCGGACATGGGACACTACTTTTGTTTAGTAAACATGATGCAGTTTCAACTGGTTTGTAAATGCTATTTTGAAATATCCTCAACCGATTGAATACAAAAGTTATTAAATTCATTTGGAGATAAGCATATATCATCTTTTTTGCCATAATTGGCAACAGAATTAATAATCTTCCATGCTTCTTTACACTTATTCTTAGCATTTTCAATCTGTCCTATATTGTGAGTTCTTTTAGCCTCATTAATGGCCAATTGATAATCATTTCTAAGTTTAATATAGGCAATCCTAGCAGCATCTGTCTTTAGATTTCTATATGCATTTAAGTAATACATAACATTATTTTCATATCAGCAAGCAAAGGGGTGTACCATTCCTGTTTATTTTTCTTAATCTTATTCCTATACATCTCAGGTTAACTTTACACTTCCTTAAGGGAGTGATTTTACAAGAGAAACAAACATTTTCTGATCTCTACACATCATCAGAAGGATTAACAGGATATGTTCTCATGAACATTCTGTTTCCCTTTATGCAGTAAAAATGAACAGTCCCTTACCTTAGATACGAAGCAAAAAACGGCAATTTTGCTAATAATAATGGAATGAACTGAATTCAATAGCAATTAATCATTCTCAATGACACAATGGGATTTTTCACAACAATATGATTTTAACATCTTCAATTATAATAGAGACAAATTACAATTACTTTTCTCTGTCATTTCTCTTTGTAATTTTCCTTCACAAATCAACAAATTAATACTAGTAATTTATATCACAATACAAGAAAGCATAGTTTTACATGACTACATGGCAGAGATCATACACAAGGTCAACAAATACTTCAGGAATCCTGTAATGTCATGGGACGACACTTTCTTTGTGATGGACAATATTTTAAGGGGACACAGAATTGATTTTCAGTCAAAAAAATTGTTTTTTGGTATTTTATTTTTTATAAATCTTTATAATTTTCTCTTTAAATTGGTGTTTGAATTATGTTGATATCATTCTTACAAGTATTTTTTTATTATTTATAAGTAAAGACCTCCTCTCATTGGGTTTAGGTGCCATCTCCAATACTTTTAGATACTGAAACACAATGTAGCACATAAATACAGAAAGACTTAGACATGCAGAAAGTTAAATTAAAAGCTTTATGTTGTGAAGCTGACCAACATGAAGAAGAAGAAGAAGAATGAGAAGAAGGAGAAGAAGGAGGAGGAGAAGGAGAAGGAGGAGGAGAAGGAGAAGGAGGAGAAGGAGAAGAAGAGGATGAAGAAGGAGAAGGAGAAGAAGAAGATAAAAATAAGAATAAGAAGAATACGAAGAATCAGGAGAAGGAGAAGGAGAAGAAGGAGAAGAAGGAGAAGAAGAAGATGAAGAAGAAAAAAAGAAAGGGTCTCAAATGGAAGTAGTTATTGCAAAATGTTTATTCTGATGAGTCAAGTTATCGAGCTGGCATGTTTGGAGGGTTGCATCTTTAAAGCTCATTTCCCGAAAGTTGATATTTTTGATATTAAATAGACTTTTTCACAGCTTACATGTGTAGTTCGAAACTGAAATTTTAAGTTGTTAATATAGGTCTCCTACATTTACTGAAGCAATGTTTTTTCTAATTACCTTAGTATTATTCATTCTGCAAAACTTTATTTACTAGAAAACACGTTAAAAAAATTGCATTATGAGAAAATATTTTTACCTACGAAAATAGTGCACATTTTTTTCAAAATCGTTGCTTCAGTAATATTATGAGTGACATATCTGTAGCCTTTAAAAATTTCATAAGCCTAACTTTAATAGCTTCTGAGAAAAAGAATCACACATTTAACATTGCCAAGATAGGGAATTCCAAGTCCCAATTGTCAATTTTTAGACAATTTTTCTTTATGATGTGTATTTCATGAACAAGAAAACATAAAAATCTTTTCTACTTCTCTGTACTACTTCATTATAGGGAGGAAAAGTATTGGAATCACCTCAGCAATACAATCTTGAATTTTTGGTTGAAAAATCCATGCTTAAGTTTCTTTTGATCTGAAACTTCACACACATCAGGATAAGGTCTTTTTGTGTTATTCCAAAGATGGTTTAGAGGAGCATTTTTGTACCCCAAAGTACATTTAGCACAATTCCAGGCTGGGATGGAAAAACAGTGAACTTCTGTGCCCAAATACTGTGCTTCACTTTTTAGACAGAGTTGAATAAATAAAATTATTCATTACCGCAGGGAGCTCTGTTTGTGCCTACATCTTAGCATGCGGTTGTGTCTGCTGTTCTGTGGAGTAACTTTTAACAAATCAACTACAAGCAAAGAAGTCACAAGCTACTTTGCAATTCTACTGCTATGGAAGGTTCTCAATGAGAACACTTCTTACCCATCAGCAAGTTCCCAGGGTTGCGATGGTCTCCTAAACTGGTGATCTGAACAACCTCCTCCACGGCCCATTTTTGGAGCCAGAGAACCACATGAATACATCTAAGACAAGAAAAATAAAAGTTATGGTTACATGATATTAAAAGTAAAGCCATTTACTTGCCTAACAATAAAATTCCCCTCATGTTTTATTACAAAGAACAACCAATAATAGTTTACAATTTGAATACTTTGAACTTCCAGAGAACAATCAATTAACTAATACTTCTCTAATGAGATAAACTGTACCTTACAGTTAAAATTTTCTACAAAATTTGACAGATAGATTTTTAAATATGTAAATAAATAAATAATTTCCTCTAAGATCTGTGAACATGTGCTGTGAGAATTTTTATAAGCTGTTGTTATTAGAGGTAAAAATATGTTAATAGGAAGATGAATTACCTGATTATCAGAATGTAATTCAATATCATTGTCACGCAGTCGTTTCACTACACTAAATGTAGCAGGACCTCGTTCCATTTCTGAATACTTCTCTGATTCATGTGGCTGATTCCTGATGCCCTTCAGGCCAGCGACAATCTTCCCCATTACACATTCCAGGGCCTCTTCTCCATATGCTCGCACAACGTTCCCCAAAGAGCTAGCAGCTCCCTGGCGAACGGAAGGTATTGGGTCTTCAAGATTCCTGAAGAACATTGGGTAGAGAGATGGGAGAGCAGGTCGTGATTCCTCAGGAAAGCATTGGATGAAATTTCCGCAAGCAAGACATGCCGCTGAAACAAATTAGTTAAAAAACATCATTACTAATTTGGTTTGAATTGTGACATGATCTGATGCTCAATACAGCCAAAAATTATGTAGTTGTTATTGAGGTTTCTTTGGTACAGCATGTATAATGATTAATTTCTTATACCAATTCAGGGTGATAACAATCACAAAAATTTAAGGTGTCAATGTTTTCTGTAAGTCTAAAGTCAATATCCAAATCTAAGGATTCAGAATTATGATTAAATATTTGTTAGTGTAGTACTTAGTGTTGAATGTGTACTTGCATCAATGTTAACTTTATTTTATTTTTACCTCTTGCAAAACACAGATGTGCATTAGCTGAGCATCCACGCAGTGAGGCTGGATGTCAACAATTGAGAGTCAATGCAGACTTGTGGAAAATCATGTAACAAAATCTCAGTTCACTTTCACATTGCATACTACTTACAACAGTGTTTGGGATTTTCTCCTCACCAGTCAGTTAAAAATGTTGGTCTGAATCATCTGGCATTTCCATAGTTGATGCAAAAGGAGTTCGCAAATATAATTAGGAATTATATTACATATAATTTTTATCCCTTTTGCAGTTTATTGTTATCTGCATCTCTCTAATTTTCTAAAGAGATATTTAGGAAAAACCTCATCTTATGTTTGGATAAATACAGTATGTGCTGTTGTAGCACCACTAGTTTCTTGTAACAATGAAAGGTCTAAAATATAAATTTTTTGATTTTGAAATTTGGCCTGTCCCAAAACAAACAACAACAAAGTAATTTTCTTTTTCTTAAGCCCCCTCCATTTCTTTGAGACTTCTTATGCTGTTTCAAAATTTAGGGTAACGGGTGTCCCAACAAAAATCATCAGTTTCAACTGACACATTATAGAGCATTTTGAAAGAATCTTCAAACAGTATCTTTATTTCGCATTTGACAGTGATGGGCTCAATGATTAAAACTTCCTTAAAAGTCTATAATTTATTTTTTAATGGTTAATTCATTTGTTAAAGATTAGTTATCTCTTTTATCTACAATTTTTTTTATAATCAAAATTGTTAGTGGGGTCCTCCTTAATGCATTTGACCCTAGAAGGGATACTTTTACCTCTGCTTCACCAGTGTTTCACTGAGCCATTCCCTTGGGATATGGTACCTCATCCCTGTTTTTTAACAAGAACACACATAGAAAATTTAAATATACCATACCAATAGGGTGAGGTTCTTTGGTTTACATTACATATATAATAATGGACAAGACAAATTTAGAAAGTGCAACACAGAAAAGACATACATATACGTGTTTTGGCATGCATAATTCCAATTATACATTCTGAAATGGACAAATATTAGATTTCTGAACCATTTTTACATTTATGTCAAAAATATAATATTAACTTATATCCATTTATAAAATAATTGTAAGCTTTTCCCTCTTTTTCATTAATGTAATAAACAAAAAAAAAACAAAAAACAACAACAAAATACCCCACCAAATTTTTGATTTTTCTTCTACATTAAGACTTAAACATTTGCTGCACATCTATATATAAATTTTCCGACCACACCCCAGTAAAAAATTCCTGAGTAAAATCTGGTCTCACCATCTCTGACCGGCCAGCTGTCATCCTGAAAGCACTGGACCAATGTGTGCAGCAATTCCTCTACGTGTGGCCGTACTGCAGGAGCCTTGATCTTTGCGGCCAGCTCTGCAATGCAGGCGCACGCAGCTTCCCGCACAGCATGATTGTCGCTTTGCGTGGCACTCACGTAATAAGCCACAGTACTGTCGATGAACTTCTCCACAAGATCTTTGCCCTTGGAACCAGCCACTTGCCTCCACGTTTCTTGAGAGTAAATTCGAACACCTTCTGCTATGTAGTACCTGCAAAAGTGTAGCCAAAAGAATCGTTTAAAGCCCCATAACTACTAGGCATTATGAAATTTTTTTGAACATTCATAACATAATTTAAAAGTACTTCTCTTTATATAACAAGAAAATTAAATTATACAGTTTCACACACTTTCTTCCTCAAAATCTAGCAACCTAGACTTTTTCACATTTGGTCCTCATATAAATCTAACATTGGTATTGAAGAGTCAATTGACACCACTCTTGATTGACCACTCCTTTTGAAGTTCTAAATATATTACAAACATGTAAATGCCATCTGTGACATGACTTTTGTTCCTGTGTGAGTATTGGTTGTCTTGGTAGCTCAGAGGCAAAAGCAAATGAACATAAACCATTACACCTTCCTGGTCAGAGTGACTTGTGCTATGAACAATTTGACATTTAATGACGATTCTCCTACTTTTAATTTTTAATACAACAGTATTTAACAAATTTTCATAAATTACTATAAACGTGAGACTGCAAGTTCCAAAAGTATTATTAAGAAATTAATTGTAATAATCTTTAAATTCCTTTATGGGCTTAATGAAATTAAGGTTTGCTTTGGAGGATGAAAAAGTAACCAAATTTGTACCTGTTTAAACACATTCTTGGCAAAAGGTCTCCATAGAAGATTTCTCTTGTGTTCTCATTTGGCAAGGACTGTAAGAACTTTCTTGTAGCCACAGAAGCAGCCAGCCGCACCTAAAAAAATAATATAAGGGAAAAAATGAATTGCAGACCTAAAAGAAATGTATATCCATGAAATGAATTTTAATTGTTAAAATGCAAGAGATGTCTTTAATATAGTACTGAAGCATCAAAATTCCAGCATTCAGCTGGATCTGTATGCTTCTTTTTGTGTTAAAATCTGAGCCATAGAAAAAAAATATTGTTCAGTGTAACCAACACATCATGTCAATATCACATTATTGCTGAATTTACAAATTCTGGGCATTCAATGAAAATTAAATTAAATTATGGTGAGATGGCAGGACATGTATTGAAATTCAGGATAATCCAACTTTTCCAGGATGTGATCCTATAGCAATCCTGGCACATAGTAACCAGTTCATGAACTCTCATTTTTTTTATGTACTCAACATGTTCTTCACACAGAATTTCAAGTTCTTATGAAGCTAGAAAAAAGTGAAGGAACAAAAGACAATGCAGGGAAATAATTGATCTATCCATTCTTTTATCCACAGTGTTTGTGATTTTGTTAGATTCCCAGGAAGTTCGAATAAATACAAAAATATTCCTATTACTAATTTTCAAATATAAAAAACAAACTCTCTAGCCTTTGTCCATGTGAGAGATGCCTATGGTTTTGTTAAATATCAAGGAATCTGGAAAAATCCAAAAATAATAAAGCAGTTTTGATTTTGACCAAAAAATGCAAATAGGCATTTGATTGTGTTATTTCACCTATTTTTACTGTGCATACTGATTCAATTCTCTTTCTCACTGTAACATTACTTATAACACACCTGATGTCATGCTTAAGCAAGTTTCCAAGGAAGAGGCTAATTAAATTAATTAAATTGAATTAAATCAAATTACATATTTTCTATTCACATGTTATGGAACAACAACTTTTTTTATTGCAAGGATAAAGAACTGTAACTATGTTATTGCTGAATTTGTAAAGACTGTTTTCTGTTAAAATATTACAGTGTTTTATAAGAATATTTTGTTTGTTATTCTTGAATAGTTAGTATGCTGCTTTTTGGAAAAATCATTTTATGTTGTTTTATTAGACATTACATTAGCTATTAGTAGCATGCAGCACAAAAATGCTGGTGCAAGCCACTAACAATAACTAAAAGCAAAACTTGGCTACCTGTTACTAATTTGTCAGCTCTTTCATTTCACTGTGAAAAAAAAGCCAACATTAAAAATATTTGCTTAATAAACAAAAACTGTGCCATAAAGAATGCTAATCTAAACTCTTCCCTTCTAAAGATTCTTCTACTCCTGGCTTTTTTCCTGTCAGTTTCAGGCTAATGAAATTCTCTTTCATAACTTAGTTTTTCCAGAAAGTGACCACCCAGTTATTATTTCTTGGTGATTTATCAATGACAAATGTAATTGTCTGCTTGCCCTCCATACTGAGCTGAAACCTCTTTATTGATACTATTATCACCATGTCATTTCTTATACTGATGCCACATAAGGAAGCCTGTTATGACTTCATGTAAATGAAACTTGACAGGTGTCAGTGACAACATTATACTTTTTCAAAAGGGGTTCAGTTTAACAATGGAAATGTTGAAACACAATGTTATTATCTAGTCGTGTTGCCATCGGTGTCATTCTCTTCCAATGGCAGGAGTCCCATAGAGCTTTTTCTTTAAAACTGGAAGATTTATACATTTCTACCTCACATGACATGTTTTCTTAAAACCCAAATGTATAAAATGGAACAAATATGTCATACTTAACTTTTAAATGATGACACTGTAACTACATCCTTGCTTTGAAAGACAGCATCTTCCAATATTCCCAAAAGATATCTTTCTTTTTTAAATATACTTCAACATATTTGTTAAATTATAAAGCTGTACCTGATATACATTTTCTTTTGACATTTTTTTATTACAAAAAATATTTCAAAATGGACCTTCACAATGGTTAAAACTTAAATCGTCTCAATTAAGAATTTTTCTTTAGCTGCCCACTTTATTGAAGAAAACACCCATTACGTTTCCCAAAATAGCTGCCTTTCCAAAACACATACATAAAAATGAGTTTCAATGAATTATAGTCACTGAGACAGCTCGTCAACATAGTAGAAAGCCATACTAAAAAGAAGATAAATAGGCACACTATCCTACTGACTAATCTCTGAAACACATCTACTGTTGATGGCTCTTTAGCATTTTCAGCAAGTCTCTTTGTGTTCCACACATGTGTTCATCAGAACTGTTCATTAAGTTCTGAAAATGTTGCATGGTGACCTTTTTTCTAATCATCATTTCACAATTACCCTGGTGTAGGTTAAAAAGGAGGAAAAGAGAGAGGGGGAGGGAGAGAGAGAGTGGGAAGGATAGGAAGAGGAAGAGGGGAGAAAAGGAAAGACAGGCAGAGAGAAAACAACAGCATATGTACAACAAAATAGTAGACTACTACATACTTGGCTCCAATTATCTGCAAGTCCTTTAGTGAGATGACTGCTGAACTCATGACCAAAGGCAAAAATTGGGTTTACCGCACACACACTATCCCTCGATTCCAAATCTGTAACATAATTACTATATTTATGTATATTTATATATACTATATTTCATATTGCAAATAAACTACAAATGTTCCTATTTACAATATGTGCAAATAAACAAATAAATGTGAGTTTTTGTCAGTAACAGGCTTAAGTCTTTCCCTGCTTGCACTTAGTTATGTAATATTATAAGTTCCTGTACTGCACACTTATTATTACTTCCTATACTGCATTGTTTTCTTACTTTTTTATTTTGTAATTTCATTTAATCAATTCTGGGGGTGTCACTTGTCAGCTATGTACTCAGACATGCTCCATTGCAATATTTAGTCAAAGGTCAACATCTAAAGAATGTATTATAAGTAATTTCAGAAGTTACTTGAGTAACAGCAATCCGAAACCCTTGTGGAGTCTTGCTTCATGGAGTTGGGTTGAGACATTCAGCTACTGGCACTGGCACACAATTTTTTGCGTTACTCAAGTAACAAAATTAAAATAATAAATTTAAAAAATAAAATAAAAAATAAAAGAGCTACATTTCCTTCAAATGAAATTTATTAAAAACTTACAAACAGGAAAATAGGTTCACGGATTTCTATAAAGTTTGTGGCTATAAATTTTACCACTTGAGGTCAACAGTACTTAAGCTTGCAATCCAAAAATCATCATTTGTAAGTAACTTGAAGTATGTAGTTAAAAAAAATTCTTGATAATAGTACCCACCTTCATCACTGTTTCCACAACTGACAAGTGATGAGCAAACAAAAAAGCCAGTCTCGCGAACGAAACGATTGGTGTGAGTTAGGGTCTGGAAAACTAATTCCAGAAGTTCTTCATCCACAAATGGCTGAAAATTCGTCCCACAGCCATCTATCATAGCTTGAAGGCACTTAAGACTAGTCTCAAGGTTCTTCCAACCGGCAGTGTCGTGAAATATTTGAGCTGCCTCTGCACTATTCCGCTGAAAATTGAAATTTTTATTTATGACAGGCAGGTTGTTTGTGTTTTTCCCATAATACACAGCAGTAAAGCTGACTTTATATTTACACCTAAATATATAATACACTGAACTCAAGTAATATATATCCTTATTATCAGTCACATATTGTAAGATCTAATAATGAAAGAAAAAACATATAATAAAACAACAACAACAACAAACAAAGCAATTTCTAATTAAATGCTAGATAAGATCATATATTGTTATATCTCATATCAAATGCCTACAGAGAAAATTTCAATCACAATATTAGAAGGAGAATTTAGATTAAAAAAAATAATAATAAAAAAATAAATATATAAAAAAAAACTAGAAAACAAAATTCCTTTAAGTTCTCTTTTTGACTCATTTTTGAACAGTAATAGACCTTCAACATTCACTGTTAAAGGCTCATTAGATATTACTAATTTGGAACAGGGAGTTATCAGACAGATTGCAAACCTACTCTATAATAACTTTTTCCTTTTTCAAGTGAAATGTATTACAGAATCTGTCAAATGACAGCGAATTATAGTGTCATTAGATCTCATCTTATTGGATCTCATAACACATTAAACATTCCCAGAGCAAATTTAAAAAGAAGAAAAAGAAAAAATTACGTCTTTTGTGATAAAAACATAATTAACAATAATTTAATTGATCAATTGTTACTTTATATTTATAGCCTCCTACTGGTGAATTATTTAATACAAATATGCATTAAAGGTAGGTATGTCATTTCTCTGAACTTTTTCCTTCTCGCTCCGATTATTAAATACTCAAACGGCCTTCAGTGCAATGTTTGGCTACTGTATTTAATTAAAGAGTTTTATGTTTGTAGAATTTAACTTGGAGAATTGAAGTGAATATCATGTAATTGATGCATGCAAGAAATTTGTTGAGTCAATATCTGAAAAAATTCAAGCCCTCTAAAACTACTCAATATGGGCTTACAGAGTATTAAACTATGTTTAATTTCCTTACTTTAAAAAATATTTTGGATTAATCCAAGTAAATAATAAATCGTGTATTACATATGGGTTTGAAAGGAATGACATAATATTAAGTACATATAGTAGGGATAGTTTTTTTTTACTTTTACTATTTTGTTGCTTCAGCCAAAATAGTAAAAGCATGCAAAGTGTCAATTCAGTGAATTAACAAAAATAAATTTCCTAAATATTATAATACAATAGATCTTATGATATCTCTTGTCTCTTTTACAAATTATTTTTTCACATACCAAAATTTAATGCATTATTTTTTATACAGATGTGAAAGTCACATTTCTTTGAGATTTTTTTTCATTAGCCATGGAGTCTTAAATCTGTGTTGTTTGTTTTATTTTCCATTCTTTTCTGAGGGATAAGAAATTAACAAAATACCTAGTTGGATTAACATAAAAATTGAAATAAGTTAACATTTAAAGTTTATGAAGTCAGTTGTTTGTTATTACTTTTAGTAATAAAAATACTTGCAATTAATAACTCCAAGTTCATAGTTTACTTCATATCATATTTATTTTATTTTAAAATGACCTTTCTCAATAACTTATTATGTTCGCCACAAGGAGTCCAAGGATTACTATGGGATAATGCTCTTGAGGAAACTGGCTCTCTAATCCTACAAGTGCACCAGTAGCCAAAGTTCTTAACCAAGAGCCGTAAAGACGTTAAGCAGTTTGAATCACCACAGGTCCTTGAATGGGTGACTATCTTGTAACCCTGGATAATAAAAGTGCTAAGCCCCTGACCGATAGGGATAAAATGACATGACTTGACGCAGGACTGACGAATGTTCAAGGAGAGTTACTCCACATGTTTAATGCCCCCCCTCCCCCCAGGCTTGGATCATTGTTATGCAAGTAATCCCAGAGAAAGGAACAAGTATGAAAACTGGACCCATATGCTACCTAGGGTAATATAAATACAAAGATTGAGACAGGCCCAAGGATTACCTGTGAGCATGAGGTTCAGGGGATGCAATGGATGCTTTTTTTGCCGGGCAAGATGATTTAGTGGAGCAATGATAGCCGTAGGGTGCCCTGAAAGGGTCTCTTTAATGAGTAGTTAGATGTTAGCCATGTACAGAGTTAGGTAAAAGTAAGTCAAGTAAGAAAAGCATGGTATTGAAGATACAGAAATATTACATTTAGCAAGGGTTTTTTTTCCCTTCACAAGGAGCTTTGGCATCTAACCCTCCCCTCGCTAAGTCCAAATGCTAGTCTGGTAATTCCTGTGCAAGTCACAATCTGACAACCTGATATTGCATTAAACCATCATTTGTGCCTGATTATATCACTTTTGATGAATTGGCAGATTGATGAATTGATGACAGTAACAACAGAACAAAGAGGCATACTTTTGAAGCCCAATCTGAGTAAATACAAAGCACCTGACTAATACACAGCACAGTGCAGTTAAAGTTATGACTACAACACAATCTTGAGTTAGGAATGTTATGTTGTTAAAAATTAGCCATCAAAATGTAAGGGGCTTATTAGAAATGAGAAAAAAAATTCCGATAAAGGTTAGTAAATCATTAATGAGGCTGTAATTTGATTTAAAAATGAACATTTTATAATAATTTATTTCTATTATTGATTATTGATCCTCCCTTTATTAATAATAAAAATATTATTATTATTATTATTATTAAACATTCAATTTTACATCAAATCACAGCATCATTAATGATTTACTAACCATTATCGAAGTTTCTTGTACATGCAAATGGAGTAAATGTTTATAATTTTTCTGACAATTACATTTAAATGATTCCATAAAATACTTCATTTTAAACTTGAATCTTTTAATGAATATTATTTGGCAAGGGGAGCCTACAACAATTTCAATTTAACAGAATTACTGTAAATTTATAAAAGAGTTGCCAACTACAGTAGTTATAAATGTGGTCTTTCAACCAACCCTTTGAGATGAACCTGCTAATTTCTCCATAAGCTTCTCTGTTTCCAATTTTTCTTGCCTGGAGGCATCATCTTCTCCAATTTGTCTATCCAGGTTATTTCTCACCAGGTTCAACACATAATCTTTGGTTTCTTGGTAAATGACAGTGCCACATTTGGCACACAAAGCACCTAATACTTCACCTGCAGCCAAAGAATTGAACATAAATATTTATCTCACTTTAAATTGCTATGTGAATGTCATGTACATAGTGGTGAAAAAATGTACACATACCTGCACACATTCTTACTCTTACTTCAACATCTGTCAAAAGTCTCTGAGAAGAACACTTTATTTTTTGAATGAATTCTTCTTCATGTTCATCATCAAGATTCACAAAAGGAACAATGCACTTCGCACCCATAAGACATCCATGTTTTGTTTCCCATGAACTGCTGCTGTCACTCAGAAGATTGATCAGTTGGAACTCAGCATTAATCCTTTCTGTGTCCATACACGATGGCAATAATCTTTGCAGCTCGGTCACACCTTTGTCACGATCCAATTTCATAGAACTGCACAACAAATTGATAACATCAGCCATTATTTCTGAATTTTGTTATTCTTTCCAAGGCAAGTGACAGCTCCTCCCAGTTCCTTTTGACGTTTCCTGCAGGTGCTTTTCGAATACGAGTTCCTTTCTATCCGCATACACACCAAAACTCACAATTAAACAAGCATTTCATTTCCGAAATACTCTAACAATATAATAAAAACACACTATGTGAAGATTACAGCATCTCTCATCAAAGATATTGTTTCCCATTACTTATGGAATACCCTATACTGAACAAATGAACACGCCCCGCAAGGCACACAACAGTTGAAATGCGCAGAGCGCGCATGCGAAAGAAGATGTCGGACTTGGAATGTTTGTGTGCAATTACACCCTTTCTCAATTCAAGATTAATAACAGTTTCCATTCCTTTGTGCTGAATGTGTGAGTTTTTTGTAACGTTTTTGTCGAGAAGTTTGAAGAGCAATGGTTGAAGTGGACGACGATTGACTTTAGTAGGTTATTTTTGAATACATCCCTGCCTGACGTCACTGACAGTGTTTTTGTTGACTGAAGATGTTACGAGCGGAGATGTCGTTCGAATGACCGAAAATTGGCAGTATGAGTGCAGCATTCGTGTGAGGAGGTGAGTTGGAAAGCGAAATTCACTTAACGAAAGCATGCTGCTGAAGTGCGACTGTCATTGTGTGTACTCCGTGCGTTGAGGTGAAGTGTATGTTATAAGTGGCTTGTGCTGTCCATACTTCACTGCGAGCGGCTGCAATGCAGTAAACGTGAGTGATACTGTACAAAGCTTTTATTTGAAATGCATGCATATTTTGTGTAATTTATTTATTTATTTTCATTGTGTTTTTACTGGCTGTTTGATTAAAGTATTAAGAAATTTCTTTGGACAGTGTGAACCGGACGGGATAAGTAGCCATATTTTAATTCGAACTACATGTGTTTCATGACAGAATCAGCGTGAACGGAACACGCTATCGGTAGAAGCATTATTAAAACTGCAACAATGTTTACAGAATTGATACGCTTTTTCTGATAAAAAGCTCAGCGAGTGCATGTTTGCTCCGAAGCGAGTTTGGTGGTACTGTCTGGCAACACTGGGTCGTTTTGTTGACTTACCGAAAGAGGTTGGAGGGCAACTTTGGAGGTCATATTTGGAAGACCAATTTTGTTACTAGAATCGTCCCTTGTCTTATTTTTCATGAATTTGAGTGCATTTGTTTCAAATGTAATCTAGGTTTGGTGCGTTTTAGCCTGAAACTCCCTTTATACGAAATGTAGACACCCGGCGTCTTGTGACAGGTAAATGGGTGTGTTTTGTTTTGAAGGATGAGTGAACCTGTCGTGACATAACTGAGTAGTTGGGTAGCATAATAACTCGGCATGGTTAGTTATGAGCGTGGTTCGGTGTCATTGATCTGAGTGTTGGTTATAATACTTCGGCGAATGGATGAATGCACTAAATTTGGCGCGTATGATGCAAGTTCTTCTGATGCGTCGAAATTGCCTCGTCTCCTTCGAACGTCAAATGTGATTTGCACTGAGCATCATAAACATTATTATTATTATTATTATTATTATTATTATTATTATTATTGTTGTTGTTGTTGTTGTTGTTATATACATACTTTACCTCTACAATTTTATTAATGAAAACCAATTAAATTGGGTACGTTGTGCAAAAAATAAAATACATAAACTGTTGCTACGGAAAACGATTAGTGATAGGGACGTGGGCTTCCAATATCAGGCATGTCAAGAGATACGTTGTGGTGTTTTGTTGTTGTTTTTTTTGTAAACGCCAGGTGGGAAAAATTTCCGGTCACTTTGTTGAAAAGTGTTTGTCTCCGCGATACATTGTTGCGGTAGGTTTGAGGAATCTTAAGCATATTAGAGATTATTATAACAGTATAAGTAGCAAGAGAAACTACAATTACTATTTGACTACAGGTAGAAATGATATTGGGACTAGGAACTATGTTTTAATAATTTGTGGCGTTCGTTGATGCGAAAGCTCTACAGAAAATGCATAGCCTTCGGAAGTTCATATTAAATTCTCGAATGGGGAACACTTATTGTTGAAAGGTTAAAAATGTATACATGTATTTTATAACAATTGTTTAAATGATTGTTCATTAGAGTATATTTTTTTATTATCGTTAATTATTTTCCCGCCTCATCTTTAAATATGTTTGTGTAATACATTTTTGTTGTTACTGCTATTTAGTGCAACAATATGTAACGAAAACCCTGTTTGAATTACATTATGTAATGCCTCGGAACAATTAGACTTAATTTCTGTTGTGAAAAAAAATGTTTCAATGAATCGAAGTTACTATCTTTATTTTTTCCTCAATTATGTTCTTCACTTTGTTGGACGATAAAATTAAGCACATTGAAGCCGCGCATTTATGAGTGTGTCATTTTAATTCTTTAATAGAAATACTTGGTTAATTATGTGAAAGTTGATGGAACACATGTTATCAGTTTTAGACTGCGTAGGGCATATTTTAGACATGTTTACGGCGAAGTCGAAACGGCTTGATGGGGGAGAGGGGACAAACTAAACGGTTCACATAATTCTGAGCAATTATAAAGTTGTTTAAATCGCGATGGTTACTCATGTCAAAAATTAAATATTTGGAAGAAAAATAAATCCTCTCGACTTTTGATTCAATTAGAGCTCAACTGTTGTTAATGTTTTGTTATGCAATATTGGCCAGATCCATTGCAAATAATTAAATAGTATATGTTTAAGAATTAAATATTTCAAAATTCAATTTTATTTGCACAATGTGACAGACTTACAATACAGAGTAGGCCATTTCATACGAAAAAACGCAGCAAAGAAACAAACACACCGTATCCTTCCCTCGTAACCCGACAGCAGACTATCGGAATTGCAGTATACTTGCGGTTTGCAAATGTTTTTGTCCTGGGTCTGAAACAGTGCTTAGAGTCTTGGAAATGCGCACTAAATTCCAGTGTCGAAACTGGAAAATAACAAAAAAAGCACTTTGAAGGGAATATATATTCTGAAGCCAAAACGGCAAAATAATTATTTATTGCTAATAGAACTAGGGACACGCTCTCGCTTCTTTTTCCCACATAAAAATGACCCTCCGTATATTTCTGCTGAGATGGTTTGATGGATGCCACCTCCGCCTGCTAAGACTTGGATTCGTACGCAGTGGGCTAGGGGAGGAACTAGCTCCTCCAATATAAATACAAAGTTCCGTATTGGGTCATGCTAATGGCTTTTATCAATCGCAAAAAATGTTAACGTTATATTTTCAGTAAAAAAAAAACTACCCAAAAGTGTATCACGTTCTTTTCCATTTTGATGAAGATGCAAATTTGTCAAAATCAGATAATCCGATTCGCGAAACATTACAAGGTTTCAGTCGTTCCCGAGTTCTTAGCATACTCAGTAATGTCCATACGTCAAATGCAAACTTGCCGAGCCCTCCTGAAGGAAGATTAGAGCTACGATAGAGTTTTATTTATTTAACGACAAACTAACTTAAAACTGCTGTGTGATGTTTGGACACTGGCGGATCCAGGATGGGGGGCTTGGGGCCGTGCCCTCCCCCGCAAAAAGGCCTAGAGTTTTCGTTTACCTTACTTTGTTTGGCAAAATTGATTTAAATATTTACTGTTCGAAGTATGGAATTCTTTAAACAATAATATTGTATAGTATATCATATCTACAGTACATAAATAATATACAATATAACAACATATGTTTATTATTTAACAAAAATCTAAGACCCTCCCCCCCATGATCCGTTGGATCCGCCCCTGCGTTTAGGGAGGAAGATTAGTTGCATTTGGTGTTCAGAAGTGAAGCACGTTTGCACAATGTGCATCTTGGCGTGTTCACGAGGGAAACGACGAAAAAACATATCGAGAGGGAGGTCATTAACCCAGACGCTGTTAAGCCATTCCAATAGTTGGTACAGGCGTAAGGCTTCCAGAATTCCACAAAACAAAAGATGACCAATGCACAGGGGCGCTCAGAACGCCAGCTGGGCAGCTTGTCACAGGCCCCGACTTAATTGAGGCCATGATTGTTTTCCATTCAAAACATAAAGTATTAATTGTTTTTCCTTAAGTCGTTTCTGGTTCACGGAAAGACGAATTCCGTTTATAGTAGCGGTTCGTGTGTGGAAGAATTGGATAATCACAAAGATGTTTGGGATATCCCACATAAAGATGCATTGTGGGCGAAGAATGGAGATAAAGTGATAAACCGTGTAACATAGGATGATAAACCTTGTCTGAAACTAGTGCTGCTAAAACTGCTCGTACTTGCAAACAAAATTACGCGAAAAGTACTCAAATTTTCGAAAAATTGTACATGATCTTATTTCAAAATATATCTTTAAGGAACAGATTTCATTAAAGGAAAAATCCGTCTTGAAAATTGTTGTAGGAAGACGCCGAAAACATTTTGAATTTTTGCAATTTTCGAAAAATCAGGGTTTTCTTATTTCAAAATATATCTTTAAGGAACAGATTTCATTAAAGGAAAAATCCGTCTTCAAAATTGTTGTAGGAAGACGCCGAAAACATTTTGAATTTTTGCAATTTTCGAAAAATCAGGGTTTTCTTATTTCAAAATATATCTTTAAGGAACAGATTTCATTAAAGGAAAAATCCGTCTTCAAAATTGTTGTAGGAAGACGCCGAAAACATTTTGAATTTTTGCAATTTTCGAAAAATCAGGGTTTTCTTATTTCAAAATATATCTTTAAGGAACAGATTTCATTAAAGGAAAAATCCGTCTTCAAAATTGTTGTAGGAAGACGCCGAAAACATTTTGAATTTTTGCAATTTTCGAAAAATCAGGGTTTTCTTATTTCAAAATATATCTTTAAGGAACAGATTTCATTAAAGGAAAAATCCGTCTTCAAAATTGTTGTAGGAAGACGCCGAAAACATTTTGAATTTTTGCAATTTTCGAAAAATCAGGGTTTTCAACGAACACGAGACCTGATCCATTCTCTTAAACGTCCTATATACTATCTAATAACAAAATTTAATACAAAATGATGGAGCTATTTTCTTGAAAATTTGGAAAATGTCACAGGGCGTTCATGTAAAGTACCCCCAAAATTAAAATATGTTTCAAATTCAAGGGCGCGCGACATCGATTAGGGTTATCAATTTTGGAGAAAATCGGCTGAACGGTTTAGCCAGTTCACAGACGGACGTCAGACAGACTGGCGCTTTCCCGTCTTTCGATTTTTCGGTGTCAAGGGCCCACAAAACCTGGATCATGCCCATAGAACACGTGTTACACGATTTTTTTTCTTCTAAATTAAGCAACTGGATTTATCCAGTTTTTCGTTACCAGGGGCTTGTTTTAATAGTTTTTAACCGAAAATTCGCTGTTTTTTCGCGCTTCACTTAACTTCGTCTCTACTACGTAAGCAGTAGCGAGAAAGTAATATGGACGTATTCTTTCTCTGCATTAACTAAAGCGCTCACGAAATTCTCGAGCCCTAGAAACAATCCTGGATTTACAGATGATCCAGTTTTGTCAAGGAGCCAAATCGGATGCAATCAATCATTCCAGTTATACTGCGATTTTTGTAACTTTGTCCCTGACAGTAATCAGCTGTTCACGGTTTCATCCAATCGGGAGCATGAACGTCACCATAGTGACGTCACTGTCGTGAAATATAAGCTCCTGATTGGATGGCAGCGAAACAGCTGATACCTGTCAGCGACTAAGTTACGAAAATCGCAATATACAACCAATTTTTCTATCCACTTTCTCACTGTGCTTAGCAACCAACTGCCGACAAGCACTGTAGACATTACTGTAAGCAAGCATTCTTGTGAGTATGATTGGATATGCTTCTTGATTTTCTTTTTTTTTAATTATTTTTAACCAATGTGTGAAACACATCTTTGAAGCCTGATTTAGCCCGTACGTTAGTTAACACCTTTATTTTTTAGTAAGCTTGGTTAGTAAAACTGATTATTCGTCTTCGATCACCCGCGTAGCCACTTGTGGTCACTGTAAACTTTACTATCGAACGACCTCACGTTTCTCAATTTTTGTTACTTTCGCAGTACTATTAAGTGAACATTGATGAGATTCCAAGATTTTAATTTCGACCTCGTCTTCGCCGCTAAGATGTTTTGAAAGTATCTCTTCCACCAAATGCATGGTCAATAAAAATTTATTTTTTTGTAGGAGTAACAGAATCGAACTGTTCACCTTAATACTTAACGCCACATTTATCATTACGGAAAACAGATGAATTGGCTGGTAGACTTCAAATCAACTGGCTAATACAAATCTTACAGAAAAAGAATCAACATCTCACAGGTGTTCGCTACAGGCAGTGTAGATTCAGGACTGCAGGTTGCAACAGCACAAATGCGCACATTTCTTGTGCCCTGGAATACCTACCCTCACTCCGTGACTAATTTTGGTGAATTGAGAATAAATGATAGCAACGAGCATTGTTAACAAAATATGGTCACCAGAAATGTTCGCTTCTCTATAATAAACTAGTTTGCGTCAAGATACGAGCTATATATTTGATACGAGTTCTTTTGTTGAAATACCCGCTCAACCCACCCATCCCCCACTCATACTGCTCTCGCATTAGCGAAATGAGCAAGAAACCGTTTGCGGATAAATATTCATCTGCACGCTCTTGCTCACTGAACTTCCTCTTTGTAGGGGGTTCCCCCTTCGCGTCGCTCTCTTTCCATCGCGGTAGTGCTGAACCTGGTAGCGGAGCTCGCAACTAACTGTACTCCGCAGAGCAAGATTTGCCGTGCTAAAGCCCCGTAAGGAATGGCATCACTCTCTTCGCGCATGCGCGGAAAAGCCTCAAAACGGGCGCACCGCACAATCTGGGCACCACGCGAGAGGTGGCTGGCTCCACTGGCGAATCTGGGGGGGGGGGGGCATGCCCCCCCCAAGCCTAGGGTTTTCGTTTACCTTCCTTTATTTGGCAAGTTCATTTAAATATTTATGTTCGAATTATGCAAAGATTTAAACAACATTGTATAATATCATATGTACAAAACATTAATAATACACACTATAATAACAGATATTTTTATTATTTAACAAAAATCTACCACGTCCCCCCCTCCCAAGTGATCGGTAGGATCCGCCCCTGGCTGGCTCTCATACGCTAGAAGAAAATAGGTGTTTGTTAATTAGCGAAGGGGTTGAAATAACTTGTGCTAATATGATATTCTATTCTATCACGGTGAATCATATTTTAATGTGTTTTCAAAAGTGCTCGAATTAATGGACCTCAGGGCATCAACTGATGTCACTGCAGTGCCTCTAACCGAGAGGTCCTAGGGTTCGAGTCCTGACGGTGGAACGATTTTCGACACTAGCGAGACAACTAGGTCGCATTCCGTCGCTGTCCGGAGAAGAATTCCATTGGCCGCCTGCTCTGAAAGGTAGCTTTCCGTAGTTTCTCCGTTCAAAACCAGGTGAATGCCGGAACAGTACTCGAACAAATGAGCCACGGATCGCGCGCGATCTTTCCTTCCTCATCCTTGTCATATTCTCACACTTACTCACTGCACTACACTTGTGCACTGCACTACCACACATGCCGTTAAACGAGGGCCCTGGCCTGGGATCACGGCTAGCTGGTAAAAGTCGTATTAATCCGACTGCTGAACGAATGTGAAGAATAAGAGCAGCAAGGAACGGGGGGGGGATGAGACCATCCAAATTAAATCCCCTAACCTGGCAACAGTAAAGAAACGTTTCGAATAGTAATCGATTTTGTGTCGTCTGGGGATCGACAACCGTGACAGACGTCAGTGCCTGTTGATTTTGAAGAATTCACAAAAAATGTATACTGGAAATTTTATTTATGGCATGAGAACTTTTGTTTTTTAATAGGCAGAGTTTCTGGAAAAATATATCGATCCGAAGAAAACATAACACAACGAACGCAAAACAAAGATGTTAATACATCGATGCTTTAAAAACAATTTTATTTTTGCCATCTCTAACCGTGACCAAGCTGATCAAACGCCGATTCACGCTCGTTTTTCATCGGAGAATAAACCAAACCTTCCTGCGCCGAGCCAGCTGGGAGGGGGAGGGAGGTCATGAGTTTCTTTTGCCTTGCCAGTCTGAAAGCGCACGTTATCACGTCAGGGTTAATAAGAATCTGCATAAAATCAAAGTACGAAACGTCATTTTATAGACGCGCTCTTTATTCATCCCGGATCCCTGCGTGCCATCGCGCTGTTAATCTTCGGCGCGGAGGGGGGGGGGAGAGGAACCTCTGCGAAGAAATGTAGATTCAGCATCTGCGCAAGTTTGTTTTATTTTTTATTATTATTTTTTTAAATCTCGTTTTGCTAGATTTGCGAGGAGTTGAAGGTGGTAGTTATTTCTTCAGCGGTATCTTCACATCAAATCCGGAGCCAGTTTTGCCCATGCGAAGTGTTTTTATTACAAGGGTCCAAAGATAAAAGTTATGTTGTATACAGTCTGTTCAACTATGTAGTGAAATAGAGAGGTTAGGAATTCCGGAGCTCAGGAAAACTTGTGCAGATTATTGTCCTTCCCCTACTCATCAAAAAGTTTCTGTTGTCTTCTTTACTGTGATTAAAAGCGGTTGTTTTTCTTTTTCTTTTTTTTTCTTTGTCATTGTGGTAAGTTTCTATGGGAAACCTGGTAAATCCAGGATTATCAAAGAGGAGAAAATATATGGGGAAACACAAATAGCGTGCCACAGTTGAAGAGCTTTTTGCAAGTCCATTTCAGAATGTTTCCGAGATGTGTCTGTGGACACTTCTCCACCATGCTGCCAAATAGTGTTAAAAAATTGCGTTTCTCATGTGTTAACGGTATCCGGAAACAGTCGAATTCTGCTGTATATTATAAATCTGAAAGGGAATTAAATATATGTAGTGAATATTCGCCTTTCCTGAAAAAAAAAATCGTGGTGATACGGCCACGTTGGAAATAGATAAATTATGCTTTTGTCGTGACTGTAGTGACGAAGTACAAAGATATGACGTTGAATAATCTTCCGCTTCAGTGAGAAAAATAATTGTAAAAGATGTTGTTTTTTAATGCCTCCTTTAATTTCTTATTCTCGAGGGAGGTTGCATGAGCTATATCGTTCAAACTTATAAAGAATTTGTTTACTATTGAAGATCGGCTTGGTTATATTGAAAATTTTGAGAGTTTTAATTCCCTTATATCTCGTGTGTGTTGTTTCTCCAGAATCCAAGTGTGTCCAGAAATCCATGTATTGTCATAGAAGTTATCGACAGCATCAAAGTTTCACAAATCTAACGATATGTAGAAATATTTTAAAAGATGCAAATTAAAAGATGTTAATTTTAAAGATATTTACTGGACCCAAAATCGGAGAATCTAAATCAATCCGTTAAATATCGAACAAACATTTTCACGTTACGCAGTCCCAAAAATTCCGCCGGATGAAATATTCACAATACGCGTTTACCGTGGATCGCCTCACCGATAAAATACCTAAGGGTGTTGTTTGACAAAATGTGAACTTGGACATCTCACACTATTGCAATAGCCAATTAAGTATCTTCAAAAGTATCAAAGCTCTCCCCTCTAGTTAATTCACGTTCTTCATTGAAAGTTGAGTGTCGACTCCTTAATTCTACCAACCATGACTTATGCATATCTAGTTTGGAGATGTGCTGCCTCTAGCAATCTCCTAAAATTAACAGCCATTCAGAATATATTTTAAGAACAACTTTAAATGCCCCCTGGTTCATTCCAAATATCAGATTCGCAGAGAATTAAAAGTGCCTTCATTAAGGGACCACAAAACTAGAATAGCCCAAATTTTTTTATCAAAACCTTAATTCTTCCCCGTGCTCCGTAATCTTCAGTGTAGGTCGCAATGCTGCCCCACGTATCAAATCCAGGTATCCCAAGGACCAGTTCAAACCACCGTAGTCCTCCGTAACTGTTAAATGATGTAAAAACTGCAACAGTCTTCAACCTCGCTTAATTTAACTTAGCGGAATGATTACTTTCTTTTGTGTAATAAATAATGATTGCATATGGATGAATATCCCCTAAACGCTAAAAACTATGTACTGAATATTTAACCTTGTCGAAGGGCAAAGCCTGTCGAACGAGAAGAAATAAAGTTTTAAAAAAATGTAAATCAATCTAAGCAAGTACAGTGGACGTTCAGTGAAAGCTGTGAAATACAACTGCGCCTCGCTTCGCAGGGGTATCCGCCATCCCCCACCCTCTCCCCGCGCCAAATTAAACCGTTGCCACGATTATACTCGTGTTGTAGGGACGTCTGGGTTTGGCAATGACGTCACGCCTTGTGGAAATAAACTGCAGCACGTGCGCGAGTTGGCGTACACACTTCTCGTACAATCCGCCGTTGCCTCCGAGAAACAGCCTACTGACGAGGTGGTGGCGGCGGGGTTTGAATACGAGAAGAAATAAGTTGGAACCCAATTTATATGCTGTAATAATCTATGAAATACGTATCCATACTTGCTGTAAAACTTCAAAAATTGCTCTAGAATGTCCTTTACAGAATATATTAACGCATCGTGTCACTATTTTTCTTAATTATATAAAATAATGCTTGTACTTTTATGTACCGAAATATCCATTCAGGACTGAATTTTAATCTCAACAAATGCATATAAACAAATACGAAAAACAAGAGTACAAAATAAATTGAAAATATAATAGAAACTTCATTTTCTAGTATTGTCAACTCTAAATTAAACACAACAATTGTACAGAAAAGAGTTTATCGACAACTTACGTACAAAACAAACTACTGTAAAATGCAAACTCGTTTTGCAACTTTGCTACATGTTACACATTTCTTATTTTATTACTCAAACATTATAATATTAACGAAAATGTATGTTGCCGGTAACGATTATATGAGACTGAAATACTGAAACGGGGAGGAGGGAATCCTTGGACGTACCAACTTGGCTAAAATTATTGAATTTTAGTTGGACTTCGAATTATGAAGATTTCATTTTTAGGAACCCATTAAAAAAAATTAATTCCTCAAATAAACCTAAAAAGACTCGAAAATTTCAGCAAAAACCTACCCATTGGGACGTTTTTTTTCTTTTTTGTGTCTAATGAACAGAGACCCAAGTTACTACATAAACTATAATGTATTATGTCGTGATATCATCACCGATATCACGATAGGAACGTTTCAAGTTCGTTCGTAATGTGTCTAATTTTTTGCCCCTTCAAATTTACGTTAATAGTGTAAGGCATCACTAGTGTCAGCAGTTGGGAACTGTTTTGGAGTTTCCTTACAATTCTTAGTAGGTATAGGTCGTTGCGTGAAAGTCGATGGGCGAATAGCTTAGTTCTTTCTGAAAAGATCCCTAGCCTAAAAATAGCCAATTTGTTATTAGTTCTAATTCGTATTAATTTATTTCAAAACGTCGATTTTCAGGCAGTACTAGCCGTTGGCCGAATAACGACGGCAAACATTATTTTGATTGCATGTTGTTATTCTGCCATTAATAAAATGGTTGTAAGAGTTTATTTAAAAAAAACAACTTTCGCGTATGGGGGCGGGCTTAACTGTGTCAAAAGAAATTTGGGGCAAATGTTTTAAAAAACGAACGTTCTCGCCACATTTTTGTAAAAAAATTTGTTTTACTAACATCAATTTTTGAAAAAATTGTTTAAATAAAATTACTATTGATTAACGTTAACGACAAAAACTTATTAATTTCACATCAGACTTTGAAGCTAACCCCGCAAAAAGCTTTTTTAACAAATACTTATTTTTATGAAATTGTGTATAGTGATACACCAAATCTTGGTGTAGATGAGCGTTATATTTTTTGTGTTGAAATTCCATCACATTAACACCCCCCCGTCCACTTGAAGCGTAACATAAATGTGCATCTTTCAGATTGTCGAAAATATTTCCAAACCGGTGCGGTAAAACTGACGAATCCTGAATTTTTGAAAGTCCACGAAATTTTCTACTAAATGCATTTTTATTCTTTCTAACGGAGCCTTTCAAATTAGAGTAATTTAAGATCAAATTTGAACATTGGTTCTAGCGGATCTGGGGCCGACCGTGACTGACGCAAGGAGCCGGGTAAGGCAGCGAGTACGTGAATAAAATAACTTCCATTTTACGTTAGATAGAATTCTTTACTTTTTACTTCTAATATGTTTTTGATAAATAAAAATGCTGGACTTTTCGAGTTACTCCAGTTATCTAATAAAAGTGAATCTTCATAACACAAACACTGACGCAAGGAGCCGGGTAAGGCAGCGAGTACGTGAATAAAATAACTTCCATTTTACGTTAGATAGAATTCTTTACTTTTTACTTCTAATATGTTTTTGATAAATAAAAATGCTGGACTTTTCGAGTTACTCCAGTTATCTAATAAAAGTGAATCTTCATAACACAAACATTATATTAAAATGTTTTTGATAGTTCACCCAATTCGAGTAAATTTACTTGTATTATACTCGAATGGTGATGGGTCCAAAATAGAACGTGCATTTCAGAGGGGGGAGGAGTTGTAAATTTTAAAATTTGTGACAAGCGGAGGTCAGGGAGAGTTTAAAAAGAAGTCTGAATTTTTCGACTGTATTTTCCGTACGGTGCGGCTCTCTAATGGATGCAAGTAGTATTTTAGGGCATTCCTAGTTTTCCGTTTCGTAAAATGAGCGACGATCTCGTTCTATCCGCGCTCCCAAGGTCCACTGTCCGTGGGCGCTATTTCGGCCTTGGCCAAGGTCGCACGCGCGCAGGCCGGGCGGCCGCGGGGCTTGCATTGACCAAGGGGGGGGGCGACCTTGGCGGGCATTGTGTTGCCACTTCCGCCAGGTGAAATATGCAGATGCTCTAAGGCGCCGCGCCCCCCAGCCCTTTCCCCGCTTCCGGCTTGCTTTTCTTCGGGCTGGGCGAGTTCACCGCTGGTTCGTCGGACTCTGGAAAGTTGACCACACGCGTTCTGGCTCAGGGCGTGAACTGTTGTCACTGCAGGGCCTCTGAGCGGGATGTCCTAGGGTTCGAATCCTCTCGGTGACGGGATTTTCTAGATAGCTATACTGCGATTTTCGTAACTTTGTCCCTGACAGGAATCAGCTGTTGACGGTTTCATCCAATCGGGAGATTGAACGTCACCATAGTCACTATCGCGAAATATAAGCTCCCGATTAGATGGCAGCGAAACAGATGATTCCTGTCAGGGACAAAGTTACGAAAATTGCAGTACAGGTTGTGTTCTGCCGTTGTCCGGTGGAGAATTTTAGTGGCTGGCTGCTCTGATCGGTAGTTTTCCGTGGTTTCTCCGATCAACGCCAGGCAAATGCCGGAGCTGTACTCTAACAATCACAGACTGCGCGCGATCTTTCCTTCCTATTCCTTGTCCTTTCCTTACCTCTTGTACACTTCCATCCACTACAATATTACACATGTCGGGAGGATTGTCTGGAGCTTAGAGCTTTTCCCAACGGCAGGCCGTGCCCAGGTAGTTGGGAGATACCTGGTTTGGAAAACCCACAAGTCGACATTTAGGTCAGCGCCAGATCTCACCATCGAGTGGGGGAATAACACCAGCACCTTCCGCCATAAAAAGATGTACTAAACTTTCGTGACTAATGACGACAGTAGTTCACGTGCTCATGAACACGAAATAATCTGTTCTGAATTGGTAGCATAATGGCTGGAGCAGAGGTTCCCAAAGGGGTCGGTATAGATCCCCTGGGTGTCGATGAAATTTTGAAGGTGGTCAAAGGTGATTAAGGGGTCGCATATTAGGCGAATATCAGGATAATCAAGATCCCATTGATTACAAAAAAATATATTAATGGACTTAACGTAATTGTGCTTTCTGATATAAAGCCATAAAAGTATGAAAATAAATTACAAATTCGCTCCTCTTCTTTCTTATGCGATGTCCATTCTTGGGAATTAGTGTTTTTTTTTTTTTTGGTTGTTGTTGTTGTTGTTGTTGAAATTCAAGAAATTTTATCAGTGCATTCACAACAATATTCTATCGTGCAAGAAAGCACTCTACTCATGTAATGTCATGGTCACTCATGTAATGGCCGCTTCTCAAAAAACCGGTTAAAATTTTGTAACCATTACATTTCATTTTGATGAAATGTGATAAAGCGCAGTTTATTTTAATTATAGTTCCTTTATGGAATTAAATCTGAGAAGTTTATGCAACTTGCATCAATAATAGTTTTAAAGCATTCTTATAAAATGGGCCTAAAATAATCTGTGGTCACTGTTCCAACAATCAGAAATATTGGCGCAAAGTTCAACTGTCAGGTTCCGGTGTTAAAATATATATTGAAATCTTGTGATTATGAACGAATGTAACTGAGGAGTACAGATTTGTTTTATTCGAAAAGAAAATAAGAATTAGTGGTATTTCAGGATGCTGGTACGCCAAAATCCCTGTAAATTTTAAGAGGTGCTGGGTGACGTAAATACTGGGAACCCCTTCCTTAGACTTGTTACGGTCGTCATAGATGCATTTTTACAAGGGGCAGGCACATGATATGTAATTCACCCTTGATGCAAAGAGGTTTTATCTTCGCTGCAAACGGCGCTTGGCGCGAATAGGCTTGCAAATAATGTGTAAATCGGGCTGTAGGCCAATCGTAAATCTGTTTTCCACATATATCAAGTCAAAAGTTTTAAAAGCGGGGTCTGCGCACCTGCAGTGGTTCAGTAGTATTCCTAATCTCCGAATGTTATACAAATTTTTCACGTTTATTAACTTAATTTATTAGTTATACACCTTACCTTTCTATTTCCCTTTCAATACATATTTGAATAAATTAACTTAAGTTTCGTACAGTCGTCATTAAAATGTAAAATTTACACTGATTCAATTTTTAGAGATATCAAAAGTACACAACAATTAAAAATGCAATAAACGTAATAAACCTGTAAAATCTGCTGAGCTTTTTTATATCTTTTTTTCCTGCTTTTTTACGTTACTCGAAACTTTCATTCAATTGGATCCTTAGGCTGGCAGGACATCAAAGCATTTCCGTGATCGTTCACTTGACCCTCATCTGATTCTCATATTCCAAATACGAGAGCAAGGAAAATGGGCATTATTCGTGTTGTGGATGCGATCGAAACACTATTGGTAGAGTTCCGGAAAGTTGGAGGGGGGGAGGATAATCAAGATCCCATTGATTACAAAAAAGTATATTAATGAACTTAACGTAATTGTGTTTTCTGATATAAAGCCATAAAAGTATGAAAATAAATTACAAATTCGCTCCTCTTCTTTCTTATCCGACGTCGCGTTGCCGGCAAGGGTTTACACGACGCCATTGGCAGTCTAGCCGAGTACTCAGCTGTCTGCGCTTAACCGGTCAGGCAGTTTACACGAACTTTCTTTTTCGTGCACCATTTCAGTAGTGGCTTCTGACAGATCGTTAACTGATCTGTCAGAAGTCACTCTATTTAATTTGGGGGTGTCCAACTTTCAAGACCTCAAGGGCCACAACTGAAATCTTTATTATGGTTGTGGACCATATTTGCATTACTCGAGTGATCCATACGTGACTTCCCTGTATTGTTGATCATGACGGTTTTCCCGGCTGCTCTGAAACGGGGTGGGGAGGATCTATTCGTGACATCAGGCCATACATCAGGGCGTGATATCGTGCTTAACGCCGTAAAACACAGGGTGATTTTGAATATCCGAATTTACTAGATAAAAATCATAAATCTAAACATAACCTAATTTTACATTAAGGGGGTGTTGATCCCGACAACGCGAGTGCGCTAGACGTGGAATATTCTCGCCCATCATGGATGCAAGGGAGTTCCACTTTTGACTAAATAACCTTTCACTAGCCACTCTAAATCTGTGGTCATAGGGTAAAAGTTCTTAAGTCAAAAATCTTAGTTTGGAGGAAACGAGGATTAGATTGAGCCAACGCCTTTTCCTATGCTCAACGCAATTTCCCAACGCTTTTTTGTCATTAAGGAGGCAACATTTCAATTCTTTCATTTTGCTAAAATAAAATGTATTTACATAAGTTGTAATTTCAGTACTGAACCCAATTTCACCAAAAATTGACTCAAGAACTTTTACCCATAACCACAGAAATGGCCGCGGGCCTCTAGCGGCCATGGGCAACCCTGATTTAAATCGAAGGAGAGTGTTGGCTCCCTGCATTTGCAGAGTCCAGAAGGCCTCCCCGCCGGCGTATGCTGAGTAAGGCGGAGTGTGTAAGCCACAGTTTTGCTGTGTGATGCAGCGAAATTTTTTGCCATGATTTACCGTGTTCACGTGGGTACACACACAATTTTTAAACCGTTGGTTTGACGAAAAGTACTTCCGAGACATAATTCGTTGCAAATGTAATGTTATATATTTGTATGTAGGAACAGATTTGTATAAAAAAGCGAAGTTTTCGTGATCTACACTCAAAATTTGGAAAAGAGGGAATTAAAAAATAATAAAAATGCATTGTCACCACAGAACGAAAGAAAGATCCAGTTATTTGAACTTATTACAGAAATTTCCTTTCGATGGAGTCATATATTTACAAAATAACAAATAAGAAGACCATTAAATATTGAATAGTAAAATGAAGATTCCCGAATACTTCAAAATTCCAGGTATCCTGCACATGATACAAACTGCAGGGCTGCCCCTTTAGGTTCGTACACGCTTGTAGTATGTGAAAGAATACATCAAATAAAACATTTTTACCATTATGTGTATATTCCCTATAGTTTCCACGCAATCGCATCTTGAAAAATGTTCAAAACTTTTCAGCCACTGTGTTGGAGTGAACGTGTTTAAGATGGTTTCAGCTGTTCGTAACACTTTGCAGCCTAATTGCCAGACAAAGGGGAATCATTCGCAAAATGTGTTTATTCAAGGTATTGCTTGCAAAGTATTTTCACGGTCTGTTTAACGGTACACCGCAGCAATGCTGTAAACCGGTATACTGCGGCAATACACCGTAAATGAATATTGAGAGATTTAACTTAATTTAGGTCATTTTAGGTCATAGTGGCATTGCAACGCTGCCGCTACGAGTCCGTAATGTTTACCACGTTAACTCATGCGTGTTGTACAGGGTCCACTTTTGAAGAGTGCCACAACATGAATAATTGGCAATGTTGAACCAATTCAGAATTTGATTGTCTGCCAAGATTTATGATTGTCGACTATAAAATTATAAAATAATACTCTTTTCTCGAGATCGGAGGTTAATGTAGATCATTGCCAGAAATAATGGATTTTAAAGAAACATTGTTTACCCGATGATGATTACCTAGCATTACAAATCCGTATAATCGTAGTTGTGCCGTTAATCTCGTTGAAGAAAATGAGCCCGAATTATTTTCACATTGCGATGTAATTCACATTTACATTCATTTTCATATGACCGTTGATCAACATTAGACATTATAAGTGGAGGAACGAAACATGCTTCAAGAAATATTAAAGCGAAGTAAACTACTTTTGCAAACTCGCCCGCAAAGTTCCTTTAAAATCCCAATGTTTCCCAATTCTGCAATCCAGAAATGGTTAAAATATCGGAGTACGTTTTTGTTCCACATAAATTAATCGAATTGTTTATTATACTAAACAATTCAAATACAAATACTAGAGGTGAAAGGAACTAAATTTGTTGATTATCATAGCAATTTCACTAAGGGAAGAAGGGAAGAACTTCGATAACGAAAAGGGAAATTGAAACTCACGCCAGATATTCCTCTGATGTTGGTGCACATATACTCACTCTTTAAAAAACTCAATTATTCAGGTCAACCAAACTATGACAATGAGGGTAAAATAATATTTTATGAAACTTTTAAGACCAGTGTCTTTTTAATTTCCTATTAAAAACTGGATTGAAGTTTTAACATTAAAGCTGTTATTCTGCGTGAAGTAACGAGTTTAATACATGCTACATACAATTTTTCGAATTGTTTTTCAATGGAGATCAACGTACTGCTCGCTTTTAACTTAAGGGCAGCCGAATATGCGTGCGTTCTTAGTTCACCAGACTTGCAGCAGCTGCTGGCCGCTTGGAGGCGCTAGTGGCTCGCCAGGCCCAAATATTCACTCGAAGTTGCGGGACTGTGTTAATAGACTGTGACTACGAAGTTTCACTTGAACGTTAATGCCCAGCCTATTCGTCTTTTAGAGGCCTTGAAACTGCACATTATCTGAATCTTGTGGTACTGTAAGAACAGCTTAAACTAGACAGTTTAATGCAAAAGGGTATTCGTAACCATCGTCTTGAACCCATGACTGTATTGTAAATCAGATCATATAAAAGAGAAGTGACAGATGTAAACACAATGTATTTTCGGTTATTTGTAAAGAATGTCCAATCATTAACTTTTCAGCGAGGTAAAAATTGTTAGTGTTTAGATTAGTTAAAGAAAGACTATTTTTGCTTTTTTGTTACGTATGAAAATGGGAGACAAATACAAAAGTACGTACGAGATTATGATTGCTACCCTTAGTAGAGAAATGTTTATTAACATGGTTTTCCTTTTTAAAATTCAACATAGTTATTTTGAAATACAGTGTAGGAAATAAAAAAGAAAAATATTACAGACCAAAACAACAAGTTCGCCAAGTATTGTTTTGCCACATTTATATCCTAAAGTAAAGTTTAACTCAGAGGTATTACAAACTGTACACTTTCCAAATATTAATTCACATCAACGTAGGGAATCATATTTTGGGGAAATTCTCCAGAAAGTGTCTCTAATGGCATAAACCGAATATTGAGAACAATGATACTCACAAGCCCGAGACCTGAAAAACTGTTCAAAAACTTACAAATCCATGCATGTACACATATTGGAAATAGTAATATGTACTACACAAAGAAGTTCTTTATGAGAAACACAAATCTAGTTACTTTAAACGCAGAAATTTTTAATTATTTTAGAAAAAAACTTTGCGTTTACAGCTGCATCGGTGTAATGCAGTTGTTACAGTATGCAGCTGCGTCACTAACTGTCGTTCTGGATTTAAGATGGCTGCTGCGCGAACTCCTCTTTCTAGAGCCTTTATCTGAATTGCATGGGCAAAGTGTTGTTGTTTAAGCCTATTTTCCTCGAGAGGTTTCACTTTTCGCGACTTCTCCTGGTGCATGTGTTGGTTGGGACCGTGCCTGAGAAATTGGGAATTGTTTGGGCTGCCGCCCACGGACATATGCAGTTGAACTCGTTTGGGCATGAGCAAACATTGATGTGTTGTCACTCGAGGCAGAATTTGACCATCTGCAAACTGCGTAACTATTTTGACTTCATGCTGCTTATAGCGTAGGAAATTGAGAAACACATATGGAAATTGATTTTAATGCGTACATTTTTGAAAGTTTTTGTGGATTTGTTCATATTTTTTTCTTTTTCTTTCGCCTCTCAATATGGTATGTATAATCATGTTATTCAGTGCGTTTAGCATTACCCGTCCAAAAAGCGTAGAGAACAAATTTGGAGCGGTTTCTGAGAAATTCTTTCTAAAATTGCTTCATTGAATACAAAATTACATGAAAACTTGTATTTTGTAAAAGAAAATTGTGCATGACCGTACATAAGGATACAATTTTGAAAAAAATATTTCGTTAATAAAAACATTCAATCTTCAGTATTGTAATTGTAGAAACACGTAGGAATTATTCATCTTTGCAATTTTTCAAAAATTCATGTTTCCACGAAAATGTTGAAATTTTAGCAAATGTTGGAAGAAAAAGAGTCACCCTGATTGAAGACCCCCTACCTGTATGTAACGCAGCGTAACGCTGCCTTAAACCTTCTCCCGCCTCTGAAACTTTACGCAATTTATGGCTGACCCCTGCATTGCATTTTGCCTTGCTCAGATCGTGCCCCGGCCGTGGTTGAGCAGTTCGGTGGCCTCTAGGGAAAGTTGCCTCCAAGAGACCGTAAGAAAAGCAAGCAAACGCGAGCGAAGATAGCGCACTGGTGATAGCGCGGGTTATAAATTGCCAGCCAGTCATAGTGCTACTCCTCTCCGCGCCTTCTCCTATCTGCCGTGCCGACCCCCACGTCGGCAAGGGGCCTTCGAAGGCATGGACTGACGCGGCGGCTCGCAAATGCCTAATTTCGAGGGGCCATGGTGCTGGTGGGGGAGCCGTTACGCGGTTTCATGGTCACACTGACACAACTCGAAAAATACAAACTTTGAGTTATGTCTATTATTTTATAAAAATTATCAAAAGAACTCCATTGAAGCCTTTTAATAGTGCTTACAATCCCTCAATTGTTAAAAGTGGGATTCCTGGATTTCAACCCAAAATGGAAACCTTGTTCTAGTATAATATAAAACAATAATATAATTTTTAACAAAGATATGGTGAAGGTAACACTTTACTTACAGACTTTAGAATGCAGCCATAACGGCGGACTCCGTAAGTGATGGAGTAAAAAGCCAACAGACCTAAAGAAGAATAAACTTGAAGTTTCTGGAGTAAAACCCAAGAAACCTAAAGGCCATTTGCTAAAAATTAAGACTTAAGACCATTAAATAGGTAAAACAAATGATAATACAGAAATGGAAAAAAATCTGAATATACAATACGAATAAAAATTGCAGTAATGTTAGATAGTAACATAGTAGTAGCAGTTACGTAAAATTATCTTGTTACAAGTGCGTGAGCAGTTATGTATTCCACTCTTATCGCTATAGGCATTTTCGAGGTGCGAATACATGAACGATTTTTCCATTGGACCGTTCCGAGGTGGGTGATATTGAGCAGAACCGATCCTGAGAATATGAGTTGTTAATCGCTCGATATTTAAAATAACGAGGATTTTAATATGATGAATCATTTCGAAGGTCAATGTCCTGGTTCTAGTAGATACATAACACGTCAATATTAATTTAAAGTACATTGTCTCAAATTTGACTGTGATCTAAATTTTTAACTAATGTTTAATGCAGCCAAGGTTCAAATTGCTGTTAAAACAATATTACCTCGTACAAAATAATAAAAAAAAGGTAACAACGCTGGGGAAAGGTTGCAAATAGCAAATGGTTTCGTGCCATCTGGGAATCAACAGTGACAGTTGTCGATGGCTGTTGATTGCAAGCAAGCCGCAAATAAAATAAATATTGGAATTTTTAATTTATATCACGAGAATTCTTTCTTTGACAATGTTGGGTGTTTCTGGACAAATAAATCAATCTGAGGGAAACATGGAAAGCAAAACATCTGTTGTAATATCGACGTTTCAAAAACATCCGATTTTTTGCCACTCCTCGGGCGGAGAAGACTTAGGGACAGAGAGGCACTCGAATGGATGATCGCGCACTATCAATGACCCGATGTCGTAAAGGGCACACATATGTACAGTGTGCCTGGCAGCTTTTACCACAAGCGTCTCTGGCAACAACCTCGTGGGTTAAACTGCCCCGAATAAAGTCCGTCGGCTCCTGATTTTCTTGTAAACGCATGCAGGGCCATCTGTAGGCACAGGCAGATGAGGCTCGTGCCTCAGGGCCCCCATGATCAAAGTGCCCCCACAGATAATAAAAAATATATAACAAAACTGAACTAGCGTGCGAAACTACGTAAAGTACCATTGACAATGCTTAGTTTGTTTTTACTTAGATCTTATTATGTAAATATTGCTTGTGTTGTTTTTTAATATTTTATTATGTTACTATTGTTAGAGTTATTAGTAAAATATTACTATAGAAAATACAGAGATTAAAGATACTATTTAATTCCGTTTATCTACAAATCCGTTTTTTTACAAATCCTTCCTTACCTTAAAAAGAGGAATCAAAATGATTATTAACTGTGTAATATTCAATTTTTAATAACTTATGATCGCCAGAACGTAATTTGTTGAACTAAGAATTAGGGGCCCCGAAATCTCTGAGTGCCTCGGGTACTTTCAAACCCAAAGACGGCCCTGAACGCATGCTCGTGATTACCTCGTATCTTGAAGGTCTGACACGCTGACGGCTCAGCGTTTTGATGTCACTGCAGAATCTCTGTACGTAGGGTTCGAGTCCCGACAGTGGCGGGATTTTCGACCTTAGCTAGATAACTGGGTCAGAATTCTAGCCGCCGGCGACTCTGATCAGTACTTTCCCGTGGTTTCACCCATCAATGCAGGAGCAGTACCCTACCAAACGGGCCACGGTACGCGCGGGATCTTCTCTTCCTCTTCCTCTTCCTTGTCCTTTCCTCACCCCCTTACTCACACTCTCACGTGATCTACGCGGCAACACACGTTGGGAGACCAGTCTGGAGTTGAGAGCTTGTTCCGGCTACGGCGGTGTTACAAATCGAACAATTACGGAATGGAATAGATTGCCTGCAAAAACCTTTGAACCCTTTCCTCAAAGCGTTCAACAGTTTAGGAAATTAATTTAGGGTGTTATTCAGTAAATGAGGGAGGAATAGTGGGTTATATAGCGATGCATAAGTGTTCTATTGTGAAGTGAGGTGTCGTGCAGTGTATAGCAGAGAAATAAAGAAGGAAATGTTTTCAGGTCTTAGTGAAGTGAAGTGAAGTGCAGTGTGATCCTGATTGTATAAACATTCAGTGCAGAGTTAGAGTATATAAGGGTTTTTTTCTTTCTTTTTCTTTTCTTTTCTCTCTTAATGTAATTTAATGTTAATGAATCAGTCAATTTTTATATTATTATCATTATTTTACCATTATTATTATTATTATTATTATTATTATTATTATTATTATTATTGGTATTAGTGTTCTATGTTACTGAGAGACTGTGTATTTTTATGTTTTTGTAATTAGCTGCCACCGGGTTATACCCATTTGCAGTTTAAATAAATCTATCTATCTACTGATGAGAGATGCGTGGTTGGGGAACACCCCGCTAGCCGATAGTAGTCTGCGCCGGATCTCACCATCCAGCGGGGGAAGATCCCCGCCACCTCCCGCGATAAAAACATGCGTTACACTTAAGGGGTGCGTTACACCTTAACAGTTGACGCGCCCGCAATCGCTAATCAATCATTGAAGGTGTGTACTCACCGTTGAAGCTTAGATTCGACGTGGTTTTATTCTTCTTTTCAATAGATAAAATACTTGGGCAAACGTAAGTTCCTCATATCATATATTATTTGAAACGAGGCAGAAGAAATGCAACAACACGTACTAGGTGAATATTCAATTCAATTATTTCTACCGCGAAGTAAGGTAGGTTATATTGAGTTTGCACAAATATATATCTTTTCATGCCAAGCATGCTTCTCCTGAATTTATCAAGAAAGGTTTATACAGGAATTTGAGTATTATTAATTTTAATTGCAAATTTATGTGTATATTTCTGAATTTTTAGGTCATAAATGCTTGTTTGTAAAAGCATATTTCAAGATTTTTAGGGCAAAATATCCTCTCCCTATCATGATTATGTATGAAAATAGTACAATTTTTGCTGTAAAAATGTTTGTCCATGAAATAGGGGTTTCTTTTTGTTGACGTCAAGGGGGAACTTGCTGTATGGATTCGCCTCGTACGTCGTATGTATAGTATAGATTTTTGCCAAGTCTTTCAGTCCTTCGAAAAATAATATAATTATATTGGCCCATAAAATATATACTTCGCATTTAGAAACATTGAAAAATAAGAGGTTCTTACATAAGAACGCGGGATTTACCTGGAGACCGAATAAAACCTGCTTTCATGAGATGAAAGATAATGATTCTCTATTTCAAGATACAGCTTTCAGAAATTTCCGCATTACTTTAATGTAAATTATATTGACGCAAGTATGAACGCACATTAAATTTAATGTACACATGCATATTAGGATGCAAGAGTCAAATCTTTGTGGTCATATCTGGAAGGAAGGAATGATCTTGATGGAGTGGTGATGATGAATGATTAGTATTAGATGACACTGATGGAGAGGCAGGGGAAACAGGAGAACCTCTACATTAAGTCTACACTGAATGTTACTTATTAAATTTAATGTACGAATGTATTAAGCTGTTTGTAATGCATAATGCTCATTAAGTTTCATGTACAATACATTAATCTACATTAGATTAGTGACATTCTGGCAGTAGGTGTACAGTTTATACTGGCAGTAAAGTTAAAATGTGTGTTCGACAGTTCTTAACAACTTTTTGGTTATGAAGAAGGACGACTGTCAACATTGTGTTTGTTTTATTTATTCGAGCTGTTCAGTTTTTACCTCCCTGAAGTGTCGCGGTTTAAAACAGATCGTAATCTCTGTGTCAAGTGCCATTTGTTGGTCGCAGTTATCTCCTGATGACACCTGTGTTCATTATGTTGTCATTCGACGTATCTTTCTCTCCCCCAGAAGGAAGCAGATGATCCATGACATGACCGAGGCCTGCTGGACGTGCGATAACAGATACAAGGAATATTTGACGCTGTGAGAGGTATACGAGGCTTATCGTGCGTGCTAGAGGTGTCCAGGGTAGCTCTGGCAATCTGGCAACTATGGCGTAATTCAGAGGTACCGGCTTAGTGGAAAATTTGTAGAACCTAATTTGATTTTATTCTATAAAGTACAATGTTAATAAGACTTAAAAATAGGAATAATCAGTAAAATAGTTTTCAAAAGTGGAAAAGCGCAACTGTGTTGATTTTTGTCCACTTTAAGACTTGTACTTTTAAGTGTTCGGAAGAATTTTTGGAAAATTTAGATTTTGTGCACATCATTGACATGATAGAAAAAATACATCTTTTTAGAAAAGCATGGCATTGCTTTGTAGTAAACATTTGTTTTTAGATTTATTCTAAAATTATTTGAAGATTCATTGAAATAAAAGTATTGGAAACTTAGGATTCAAAGACTGTGCGATTGAACTTGAAAATATTTGATCTGCATCTTTGGGCCACGGCAGGTCTCATTTGTGGCGTTTGTTGCCTCTTGAACTACCGCAGCCAGTACGAAAAAGGAAAAACATACTTCTTTCCCCTTCAGTTTATGGCTAAGGTCGCGTGTACGTTTCTCGTCTGAAATGCAATTCAAGCGTGGAGGTTTAGAACCTGCAGTTCCGTTGCGTGTGGAAGCAATGGCTTGGCGGGGGGGGGGGGGGGAGTAGCGGCGGACATGATAAAAGAGCAGAGGTTATCAAACGTTTT
>JAHLJT010005437.1:71465667-71501339 GCA_031308135.1 Acheta domesticus
TGGTTCTGTGCTCCGTTCTACGGCATTAGATTGCGGATGATAAGGCGAACTTCTAATTATCTAATGCAAAATCTCTCGGCGAATTCCGCCATCAGAGTGCTAGTAAAACAAGTTCCCCCTGTATCTGTTTGAAGCTCTCGCGGAATCCAATTCCGACTCGAACGATGTCAGATGGTAAAGCTTCAATGACCGCCGGTGACCGTCGTCAGATCACGTATGGGAATGCCTCGGGATATTTTGTTGCTAAACACATTGCAGTTTAGTATAACTTGTTTCCTGACGCAGACACTCGGGAAAAGGGCCACAAGCATCTACATTTACTTCTCAAACGCCACCCGTTATAGTACAATTTTAACGGCGTCGCGAACTTCTCGCCGCCGTGACCTACGCGCTGGCAACGTTCGCAGCTACGTACGTAATTTTCCATATCTTTTGTAACAGTTCGGCCAAAAGAAAGACTTGGCCATACGCGTCCCTTACTTTTTGTGACCACCTAAATGACCGTGGTCGACTTCATGGCAAAGCTTCAATATGTGCCACGATACGACCCGCGGGACTCACAAGCAGATGGAGAATTGCTCACCGCGCTTGCTCTGCCGGGGGTTTTCGGACAAAAGGGCGCGCGTTCTATAAAAAATAATCGCGTCCGTTCCGTTCTGGGCCTTCTTCGGCTAGCTCGAATAGCGTAAGAGCTCTTCATCCTGCTCTGAGCTTTCGCAATATTCGGACGGGTCTAAACGGACAATGCAACGCTCCCGGAATCTACTTCAAATTCCGCGTTGTTTTCAACAACATTGCCCGGGTCCATTTACCTCGCCTTAACAAGACACAAGTTTCCTCGTCGGGAGCTTTCGCGTCCGACGCAGGTTTTTGGGGGTGCGTCGCGCGCACGATTGTTCTACGACCACGCCTAGCTCGACCGCTCCTTCCCCCAAAGCCTCGTTCATGACCGCAACGGTGCGTCACCAGGGCGCTCGCGGCCGGCGCGTTGCCTGGCGCCGCCGCCATCGCCCCGGCCCCCCCCCGTCGCCCTGCCCGGCCGCCGTCTGGGCACGGGTTCGCACCGCACAAAGAAACTGCGGTTCTAAAAAACCCTTGCCTGATTTCGGAGAGACGCGTGGCAGATCGATTACTCAGAATGTAATATTCTAAATCGCAATTTTTCGCGACTGCGGCCTCGGTAACAAGCTTACCGAACGGGCCTACAATTTCTACCTTAGCTACCGGTAGATTTTTCGGCGCCTCGTCCAAGGGCTGCTTAACCCATACGGATTCAGCCGGTATATTGATTCGGCTGACGTATTTGCTGTTTGTCAGATCAACCGTCGCCCCAGAATCTCGTAAGAAGGAAATAGGATTTCCGCCAAACCGTGCCAAAAAACGTGTGCGGAAGCAACAATCCTGCGCACTGGGTGTCGACAACGTGACACATTTTCTCGCTTGATTTGAGCTAGGGCAGTATCTTAATGTGCCCCGGTTTTTTACATAAATAGCACTGCGTTCCTGCGGCTTGTCGAATTCCGCGTTCCTATCTGGCCGTTGGGCGCTGCGGGCTTAGAAGTGGAGGCACCACTCTCGTCACCTTTTTCCACTTTTGTTCCCCCACAGGCTCCTTGTGATTAACCTTAGAAAAATCTTTCTATACGCACCTAGACCTATTGTTTCGTAGGTGTCCAGCCTACGCGCCAGATACTTGGGATGCGAAACCTCGCCCCCAAACATCTACAAATGGGCACGTATGTCCGCTGGCACCTTCCGTTTCAATCTGATCGGTGACAAACAAATCTAATAATTGATCATAAGTTTCAACTTTCAACCCTGAAATCCATTTCTGAAATAGTTCGTCAGTTCGCGAGCATAAACATTCATGTAGTTTTCGCACCCTTTGCATGACTGCAAAAACATCCTGACGACATTTTTCAGGCGTGAATTTGTACATATCCAAAAGCTGCGTTTTGATTTGATTATAATCCTGCTCTGAAGAATCTGATCCTACAACTAACCATGTATGTTATTTCATTGGGAAGCAATCCCATTAATTGACTGACCCATTCAACCGGCGCAATGTCGAGCTGACCGAGCATGCGCCTCAAATACACTTAAAAACAAGGTAATATCCTCACCTTCGCCTTTGAATTTATCCATAACATGGCTGAATACGGATACTACTTCTGTTTCCCGAATCTCTACTACCTAAAGATTCGCGCGAGTAGCCTGATTAGCTAATTTCAGCCGTTCGAGTTCGTACTGCCGTTGTTCGAGTTCGTATAATCTTCCGTCCGCTCCTATTAATTCACAGTTCGCGTGCTTCTGCGACCTGTTCTTTCTCCTGATCAGCAAGTTGTTTCACGAATATTTCATCGTACTGCTCGCTTCCGTGATGATAGATTTTAATCTAACTATCGTCCGTTCCCTTCCAACGTTTCCCCCATCTCCGGTCGGCGAAACCCTAACAAGCACCTCTTTCCTATAACCCTCTAAGAAAGACATTTTGCCTGAATTGATCCCCGGCCAGTACAAAAAACACACTTACGTTCAGTGACCTCGGTGTCGCGTGAGCGCCAGCGCCTTCTGGATCCGGTGTTCTGGCCTCCTTCCTTCCTCTCGTTCTGGTCCGTCCGGGATGTCTCCTTCCAGTGCCAGTACCAATACCAGCTCCAGTTCCAGTACCAGTTCCAGCTCCAGTTCCAGTACCAATACCAATTCCAGTTCCAAGTTTAGAAAAGAAAGGTTCCGAGTCGGATTGTACCGCCCCGAAACTACCGTACCGAATTACCGCACTTTCGGTTTCTCGTGGCGTGCACGACTCTGCCGGCGCCACGTAATTACGACGCGTGTGCACCTTTAACTGCGGTACACTGTCTTTACGCGTACTATTCCAGTTTTAGACAAAAACTGCGGCACTCCGGCGTGAGTTTACAATAACCGCTGCTACCAGTTTTAGAAAAAAAACTGCGGTAGCCCGGCGTGAATTTACGATAACCGCTGCCACCAGTTTTAGAAAAAAAAACTGCGGCAGCCCGGCGTGGAATTTACGATAACCGCTGCCACCAGTTTTAGAAAAGAAAGGTTCCGAGTCTGTGGCGTACTGGACATGAAAAGCACAGACGACAGATTCTGAATAGTATGTACAGTATATTACAGTAATAAATTACAAGATAATGTTACAAAATTGAAAACCTTAGGCAACCTTTCTATTCTCTAAGCCGAGAAACCCCGCGACGTCCCTAGGCTGAGCCAGTGCCTCTGCTCGAGAGCATGAGAAGCTGCGCGAAGTGCGAGCTGTCGGACATTAGTCCCCGTAACTAGATGTTACATGGCCGGATGCCAAAACGTGCAAGGTTGCACGGAGATACCTTCACGTCTTTCGACTCACTAGCGTATCCCCCGAGCGCATGTCGGCGCCGCAATAAATACCCCACGGCTCGTCCCCCACTCTACCAGCGGCGGGCGTCATTCGGCTCGCAAGCCAGCCCTCAGCAGAGAGGCAGCCTTCGTCAATGGACTCGCACTCAGGCACGCTCAGTTGTCCTGGTTATTTTTAGGCTGGGATTTCCTGCCCGGCGCGCGCCGGCGAGGCGCCGCCGCATTCCACCCCCATCCCCCATCCGGCTTAAGGCCGGGCTTTCCAGCGAAACGGCACGTGCGCCACCCTCGCGACGCTACAATATTCACAATACGCGTTTACCGTGGATCCCCTCACCGATAAAATACCTAAGGGTGTTGTTTGACAAAAGGTGAACTTGTACATCTCACACTATTGCAGTAGCCAATTAAGAATCTTCAAAAGTATCAAAACTCTCCCCTCTAGTTAATTCACGTTTTTCATTGAAAGTTGAGTGTCGACTCCTTAATTCTACCAACCATGACTTATGCATATCTAGTTTGGAGGTGTGCTGCCTCTAGCAATCTCCTAAAATTAACAGCCATTCAGAATATATTTTAAGAAGAACTTCAAATGCCCCCTGGTTCTTTCCAAATATCAGATTCGCAGAGAATTAAAAGTGCCTTCAATAAGGGACCACAAAACTAGAATAGCCCAAAATTTTTTATCAAAACCTTAATTCTTCCCCGTGCTCCGTAATCTTCAGTGTAGGTCGCAATGCTGCCCCACGTATCAAATCCAGGTATCCCAAGGACCAATTCAAACCACCGTAGTCCTCCGTAACTGTTAAATGATCTAAAAACTGCAACAGTCTTCAACCTCGCTTAATTTAACTTAGCGGAATGGTTACTTTCTTTCGTATAATAAATAATGATTGCATATGGATAAATATTCCCTAAACGCTAAAAACTATGTACTGAATATTTAACCTCGTCGAAGGGCAAAGCCTGTCGAACGAGAAGAAATAAATTAAAAAAACAATGTAAATCGATCTAAGCAAGCACAGTGAACGTTCAGTGAAAGCTGTGAAATACAACTGCGCATCGCTTCGCAGGGGTATCTCCCACCCTCTCCCCGCGCCAAATTAAACCGTTGCCACGATTATACTCGTGTTGTAGGGACGTCTGGGTTTGGCAATGACGTCACGCCTTGTGGAAATAAACTGCAGCACGTGCGCGAGTTGGCGTACACACTTCTCGTACAATCCGCCGTTGCCTCCGAGAAACAGCCTACTGACGAGGTGGTGGCGGCGGGGTTTGAATACGAGAAGAAATAAGTTGGAACCCAATTTATAGGCTGTAATAATCTATGAAATACGTATCCATACTTGCTGTAAAACTTCGAAAATTGCTCTAGAATGTCCTTTACAGAATATATTAACGCATCGTGTCACTATTTTTCTTAATTATATAAAATAAAATAATGCTTATACTTTTATGTACCGAAATGTCCATTTAGGACTGAATTTTAATCTCAACAAATGCATATAAATAAATACGAAAAACACGAGTACAAAATAAATCGATAATATAATAGAAACTTCATTTTCTAGTATTGTCACTCTAAATTAAACACAACAATTGTACAGAAAAGAGTTTATCGACAACTTACGTACAAAACAAACTACTGTAAAATGCAAACTCGTTTTGCAACTTTGCTACATGTTACACATTTCTTACTTTATTACTCAAACATTATAATATTAACGAAAATGTATGTTGCCCGGTAACGATTATACGAGACTGAAATACTGAAACGGGGAGGAGGGAATCCTTGAACGTACCAACTTGGCTAAAATGAATGAATTTTAGTTGGACTTCGAATTATGAAAATTTCATTTTTAGGAACCCATTAAAAAAAATTCATTCCTCAAGTAAACCTAAAAAGACTCGAAAATTTCAGCAAAAACCTACCCATTGGGACGTTTTTTTTTCTTTTTTGTGTCTAATGAACAGAGACCCAAGTTACTACATAAACTATAATGTATTATGTCGTGATATCATCACCGATATCATGATAGGAACGTTTCAAGTTCGTTCGTAGTGTGTCTAATTTTTTGCCCCTTAAACTTTACGTTAATAGTGTAAGGCATCACTAGTGTCAGCAGTTGGGAACTGTTTTGGAGTTACCTTACAATTCTTAGTAGGTATAGATCGTTGCGTAAAAGTCGATGGGCGAATAGCTTAGTTCTTTCTGAAAAGATCCCTAGCCTAAAAATAGCCAATTTGTTATTAGTTCTAATTCGTATTAATTTATTTCAAAACGTCGATTTTCAGGCAGTACTAGCCGTTGGCCGAATAACGACGGCAAACATTATTTTGATTGCATGTTGTTATTCTGCCGTTAATAAAATGGTTGTAAGAGTTTATTTAAAAAAAAAAACTTTCGCGTATGGGGGCGGGCTTAACTGTGTCAAAAGAAATTTGGGGCAAATGTTTTAAAAAAACGAACGTTCTCGCCACATTTTTGTAAAAAAATTTGTTTTACTAAGATCAATTTTTGAAAAAATTGTTTAAATAAAATTACTATTGATTAACGTTAACGACAAAAAACTTATTAATTTCACATCAGACTTTGAAGCTAACCCCGCAAAAAGCTTTTTTAACAAATACTTATTTTTATGAAATTGTGTATAGTGATACACCAAATCTTGGTGTAGATGAGCGTTATATTTTTTGTGTTGAAATTCCATCACATTAACACCCCCCCCCTCCACTTGAAGCGTAACATAAATGTGCATCTTTCAGATTGTCGAAAATATTTCCAAACCGGTGCGGTAAAACTGACGAATCCTGAATTTTTGGAAGTTCACGAAATTTTCTACTAAATGCATTTTTATTCTTTCTAACGGAGCCGTTCAAATTAGAGTAATTTAAGATCAAATTTCAACATTGGTTCTAGCGGGTCTGGGGCCGACCGTGACTGAAGCAAGGAGCCGGGTAAGGCAGCGAGTACGTGAATAAAATAACTTCCATTTTACGTTAGATAGAATTATTTACTTTTTACTTCTAATATGTTTTTGATAAATAAAAATGCTGGACTTTTCGAGTTACTCCAGTTATCCAATAAAAGTGCATCTTCATAACACAAAAATTATATTAAAATGTTTTTGATAGTTCACCCAATTCGAGTAAATTTACTTTTATTATACTCGAATGGTGATGGGTCCAAAATAGAACGTGCATTTTAGAGGGGGAGGAGTTGTAAATTTTAAAATTTGTGACAAGCGGAGGTCAGGGAGAGTTTAAAAAGAAGTCTGAATTTTTCGACTGTATTTTCGTACGGTGCGGCGCTCTAATGGATGCAAGTAGTATTTTAGGACATTCCTAGTTTTCCGTTTCGTAAAATGAGCGACGATCTCGTTTCTATCCGCGCTCCCAAGGTCCACTGTCCGTGGGCGCTATTTCGGCCTTGGCCAAGGTCGCACGCGCGCAGGCCTGGCGGCCCGCGGGGCTTGCATTGACCAAGGGGGGGGGGGGCGACCTTGGCGGGCATTGTGTTGCCACTTCCGCCAGGTGAAATATGCAGATGCTCTAAGGCGCCGCGCCCCCCAGCCCTTTCCCGCATCCGGCTTGCTTTCTTCGGGCTGGGCGAGTTCACCGCTGGTTCGTCGGACTCTGGAAAGCGGACCACACGCGTTCTGGCTCAGGGCGTGAACTGTTGTCACTGCAGGGCCTCTGAGCGGATGTCCTAGGGTTCGAATCCTCTCGGTGACAGGATTTTCTAGATAGCTATACCCCGATTTTCGTAACTTTGTCCCTGACAGGAATCAGCTGTTGACGGTTTCATCCAATCGGGAGATTGAACGTCACCATAGTCACTATCGCGAAATATAAGCTCCCGAGTAGATGGCAGCGAAACAGCTGATTCCTGTCAGGGACAAAGTTACGAAAATTGCAGTATAGGTTGTGTTCTGCCGTTGTCCGGTGGAGAATTTTAGTGGCTGGCTGCTCTGATCGGTAGTTTTCCGTGGTTTCTTCGATCAACGCCAGGCGAATGCCGGAGCTGTACTGTAACAATCACAGACTGCGCGCGATCTTTCCTTCCTATTCCTTGTCCTTTCCTTACCTCTTATACACTTCCATCCACTACAATATTACACATGTCGGGAGGATTGTCTGGAGCTTAGAGCTTTTCCCGACGGCAGGCCGTGCCCAGGTAGTTGGGAGATACCTGGTTTGGAAAACCCGCAAGTCGACATTTAGGTCAGCGCCAGATCTCACCATCGAGTGGGGCAATAACACCAGCACCTTCCGCCATAAAAGATGTACTAAACTCTAGTGACTGATGACCATAGTAGTTCACGTGCTCATAAACACGAAATAATCTGTTCTGAATTGGTAGCATAATGGCTGGAGCCAAGGTTCCCAAAGGGGTCGGTATAGACCCCTGGGTGTCGATGAAATTTTGAAGGTGGTCAAAGGTGATTAAGGGGTCGCCTATTAGGCGAATATCAGGATAATCAAGATCCCATTGATTACAAAAAATATATATTAGTGAACTTAACGTAATTGTGTTTTCTGATATAAAGCCATAAAAGTATGAAAATAAATTACAAATTCGCTCCTCTTCTTTCTTATCCGACGTCCATTCTTGGGAATTAGTTGTTTGTTTGTTTAATTTTTTTTTTGAAATTCAAGAAATTTTATCAGTGCATTCACAACAATATTCTATCGTGCAAGAAAGCACTCGACGAAATACGCTCTGGAGAAATGTAATGGCCGCTTCTCAAAAAACGGGTAAAATTTTGTAACCATTACATTTCATTTTGATGAAATGTGATAAAGCGCAGTTTATTTTAATTATAGTTCCTTTATGGAATTAAATCTGAGAAGTTTATACAACTTGCATCAATAATAGTTTTAAAGCATTCGTATAAAATGGGCCTAAAATAATCTGTGGTCACTGTGATCCAACAATCAGAAATATTGGCGCAAAGTTCAACTGTCAGGTTCCGGTGTTAAAATATATATTGAAATCTTGTGATTATGAACGAATGTAACTGAGGAGTACAGATTTGTTTTATTCGAAAAGAAAATAAGAATTAGTGGTATTTCAGGATGCTGGTACGCCAAAATCCCTGTAAATTTTAAGAGGTGCTGGGTGACGTAAATACTGGGAACCCCTTCCTTAGACTTGTTACGGTCGTCATAGATGCATTTTTACAAGGGGCAGGCACATTGATATGTAATTCACCCTTGATGCAAAGAGGTTTTATCTTCGCTGCAAACAGCGCTTGGCGCGAATGGGCTTGCAAATAATGTGTAAATCGGGCTGTAGGTCAATCGTAAATCTGTTTTCCACATATATCAAGTCAAAAGTTCTAAAAGCGGGGTCTGCGCACCTGCAGTGGTTCAGTAGTATTCCTAATCTCCGAATGTTATACAAATTTTTCACGTTTATTAACTTAATTTATTAGTTATACACCTTACCTTTCTATTTCCCTTTCAATACATATTTGAATAAATTAACTTAAGTTTCGTATAGTCGTCATTAAAATGTAAAATTTACACTGATTCAATTTTTAGAGATATCAAAAGTACACAACAATTAAAAATGCAATAAACGTAATAAACCTGTAAAATCTGCTGAGCTTTTTTATATCTTTTTTTCCTTGCATTTTTACGTTACTCGAAACTTTCATTCAATTGGATCCTTAGGCTGGCAGGACATCAAAACATTTCCGTGATCGTGTCACTTGACCCTCATCTGATTCTCGTATTCCAAATACGAGAGCAAGGAAAATGGGCATTAATCGTGTTGTGGATGCGATCGAAACACTATTGGTAGAGTTCCGGAAAGTTGGAGGAAGGGGGGGGGGAGGACTTTCGCGTTGCCGGCAAGGGTTTACACGACGCCATTGGCAGTCTAGCCGAGTACTCAGCTGTCTGCGCTTAACCGGTCAGGCAGTTTACAGGAACTTTCTTTTTCGTGCACCATTTCAATAGTGGCTTCTGACAGATCGTTAGCTGATCTGTCAGAAGTCACTCTATTTAATTTGGGGGTGTCCAACTTTCAAGACCTCAAGGGCCACAACTGAAATCTTTATTATGGTTGTGGACCATATTTGCATTACTCGAGTGATCCATACGTGACTTCCCTGTATTGTTGATCATGACGGTTTTCCCGGCTGCTCTGAAATGGGGTGGGGAGGATCTATTCGTGACATCAGGCCATACATCAGGGCGTGATAGCGTGCTTAACGCCGTGAAACACAGTAGGATGATTTGAATATCCGAATTTACTAGATAAAAATCATAAATCTAACATAACCTAATTTTACATTAAGGGGATGTTGATCCCGACAACGCGAGTGCGCTAGACGTGGAATATTCTCGCCCATCATGGATGCAAGGGAGTTCCACTTTTGACTAAATAACCTTTCACTAGCCACTCTAAATCTGTGATCATGGGGTAAAAGTTTTTAAGTCAAAAATCTTAGTTTGGAGGAAACAAGGGATTAGATTATTGAGCCAACGCCTTTTCCTATGCTCAACGCAATTTCCCAACGCCTTTTTGTCATTAAGGAGGCAACATTTCAATTCTTTCATTTTGCTAAAATAAAATGTATATACATAAGTTGTAGTTTCAGTACTGAACCCAATTTCACCAAGAATTGACTCAAGAACTTTTACACATGACCACAGAAATGGCCGCGGGCCTCTTGCGGCCATGGGCCCCCCAGTTGGACAGCCCTGATTTAAATCGAAGTAGAGCGTTAGCTCCCTGCATTTGCAGAGTCCAGAAGGCCGGCGTATGCTGATTAAGGCGGAGTGTTTAAGCCACAGTTTTGCTGTGTGATGCAGCGAAATTTTTTTGCCATGATTACCGTGTTCACGTGGGTACACACACAATTTTTAAACCGTTGGTTTGACGAAAAGTACTTCCGAGACATAATTCTTTGCAAATGTAATGTTATATATTTGTATGTAGGAACAGATTTGTATAAAGAAAGCGAAGTTTTCGTAATCTACACTCAAAATTTGGAAAAGAGGGAATTAAGAAATAATAAAAATGCATTGTCACCACAGAACGAAAGAAAGATCCAGTTATTTGAACTTATTACAGAAATTTCCTTTCGATGGCGTCATGTATTTACAAAATAACAAATAAGACAATTAAATATTGAATAGTAAAATGAAGATTCCCGAATACTTCAAAATTCCAGGCATCCTGCACATAACACAAACTGCAGAGATGTCCCTTTACACGCTTGTAGTATGTGAAAGAAAACATCAAATAAAACATTTTACCATTATGTGTATATTCCCTATAGTTTCCACGCAATCGCATCTTGAAAAATGTTCAAAACTTTTCAGCCACTGTGTTGGAGTAAACGTGTTTAAGATGGTTTCAGCTGTTCGTAACACTTTGCAACCTAATTGCCAGACAAAGGGGAATCATTCGCAAAATGTGTTTATTCAAGGTATTGCTTACAAAGTATTTTCACGGTCTGTTTAACGGTACACCGCAGCAATGCTGTAAACCGGTATACTGCGGCAATACACCGTAAATAAATATTGAGAGATTTAACTTAATTTAGGTCATTTTAGGTCGTAGTGGCATTGCAACGCTGCCGCTACGAGTCCGTAATGTTTACCGCGTTAACTCATGCGTGTTGTACAGGGTCCACTTTTGAAGAGTGCCACAACAAGAATAATTGGCAATGTTGAACCTATTCAGAGTTTGATTGTCTGCCAAGATTTATGATTGTCGACTATAAAATTATAAAATAATACTCTTTTCTCGAGATCGGAGGTTAATGTAGATCATTGCCAGAAATAATGGATTTTAAAGAAACATTGTTTACCCGATGATTACCTAGCATTACAAATCCGTATAATCGTAGTTGTGCCGTTAATTCTCGTTGAAGAAAATGAGCCCGAATTATTTTCACATTGCGATGTAATTCACATTTACATTCATTTTCATATGACCGTTGATCAACATTAGACATTATAAGTGGAGGAACGAAACATGCTTCAAGAAATATTAAAGCGAAGTAAACTACTTTTGCAAACTCGCCCGCAAAGTTCCTTTAAAATCCCAATGTTTCCCAATTCTGCAATCCAGAAATGGTTAAAATATCGGAGTACGTTTTTGTTCCACATTGGAATAAATTAATCGAATTGTTTATTATACTAAACAATTGAAATACAAATACTAGAGGTGAAAGGAACCAAATTTGTTGATTATGATAGCAATTTCACTAAGGGAAGAAGGGAAGAACTTCGATAACGAAAAAAGTTGAAACTCAAGCCAAACATTCCTCTGATATTGGTGCACATATACTCACTCTTTAAAAAACTCAATTATTCAGGTCAACCAAACTATGACCACTGCTGTACAATGAGGGTAAAATAATATTTTATGAAACTTTTAAGACCAGTGTCTTTTTAATTTCCTATTAAAAACTGGATTGAAGTTTTAACATTAAAGCTGTTATTCTGCGTAAAGTAACGAGTTTAATACATGCTACATACAATTTTTCGAATTGTTTTTCAATGGAGATCAACGTATTGCTCGCTTTTTTAACTTAACTCAAAGGGCAGCTGAATATGCGCGCGTTCTTTGTTCACCAGACTTGCAGCAGCTGCTGGCCGCTTGAAGGCGCTAGTGGCGCGCCAGGCCCAAATATTCACTCGAAGTTGCGGGACTGTGTTAATAGACTGTGACTACGAAGTTTCACTTGAACGTTAATGCCCAGCCTATTCGTCTTTTAGAGGCCTTGAAACTGCACATTATCTGAATCTTGTGGTACTGTAAGAACAGCTTAAACTAGAGAGTTAAATGCAAAAGGGTATTCGTAACCATCGTCTTGAACCCATGACTGTATTGTAAATCAGATCATATAAAAGAGAAGTGACAGATGTAAACACAATGTATTTTCGGTTATTTGTAAAGAATGTCCAATCATTAACTTTTCAGCGAGGTAAAAATTGTTAGTGTTTAGATTAGTTAAAGAAGACTATTTTTGCTTTTTTGTTACGTATGAAAATTGCAGACAAATACAAAAGTACGTGCGAGATTATGATTGCTACCCTTAGTAGAGAAATGTTTATTAACATTGTTTCCTTTTAAAATTCAACATAGTTATTTTGAAATACAATGTAGGAAATAAAAAAGAAAAATATTACAGACCAAAACAAGAAGTTCGCCAAGTATTGTTTTGCCACATTTATATCCTAAAGTAAAGTAAAGTTTAACTGAGAGGTATTACAAACTGTACACTTTCCAAATATTAATTCACATCAACGTAGGGAATCATATTTTGGGGAAATTCTCCAGAAAGTGTCTCTAATGGCATAAACCGAATATTGAGAACAATGATACTCACAAGCCCGAGACCTGAAAAACAGTTCAAAAACTTACAAATCCATGCATGTACACATATTGGAAATAGTAATATGTACTACACAAAGAAGAGCTTTATGAGAAACACAAATCTAGTTACTTTAAACGCAGAAATTTTTAATTATTTTAGAAAAAAACTTCGCGTTTACAGCTGCATCGGTGTAATGCAGTTGTTACAGTATGCAGCTGCGTCACTAACTGTCGTTCTGCGTTTAAGATGGCTGCTGCGCAAACTCCTCTTTCTAGAGCCTTTATCTGAATTGCATGGGCAAAGTGTTGTGTTGTTTAAGCCTATTTTCCTCGAGAGCTAGGTTTCACTTTTCGCGACTTCTCCTGGTGCATGTGTTGGTTGGGACCGTGCCTGAGAAATTGGGAATTGTTTGGGCTGCCGCCCACGGACATGTGCAGTTGAACTCGTTTGGGCATGAACAAACATTGATCTGTTGTCACTCGAGGCAGAATTTGACCATCTGCAAACTGCGTAACTATTTGACTTCATGCTGCTTATAGCGTAGGAAATTGAGAAACACATATGGAAATTGATTTTAATGTGTACATTTTTGAAAGTTTTCTGTAGATGTGTTCCTATTTTTTTCTTTTTCTTTCGCCTCTCAATGTGGTATGTATAATCATGTTATTCAGTGCGTTTAGCACTACCCGTCCAAAAGCATAGAGAACAAATTTGGAGCGGTTTCTGAGAAATTCTTTCTAAAATTGCTTCATTGAATACAAAATTACATGAAAACTTGTATTTTGGAAAAAAAAAAAAATGTGCATGACCGTACATAAAGATACAATTTTGAAAAAATATTTCGTTAATAAAAACATTCAATCTTCAGTATTGTAGTTGTAGGAACACGTAGGAATTATTCATCTTTTGCAATTTTTCAAAAATTCATGTTTCCACGAAAATGTTGGAAGAAAAAAGTCAGCGTTACGTAACCCTGATTGAAGACCCCCTACCTGTATGTAACGCAGCGTAACGCTGCCTTAAACCTTCTCCCGCCTCTGAAACGTTACGGTAATTTATGGCTGACCCCTGCATTGCATTTTGCCTTGCTCAGATCGTGCCCCGGCCGTGGTCGAGCAGTTCGGTGGCCTCTAGGAAAGTTGCCCTCCAAGAGACCGTATGAAAAGCAAGCAAACGCGAGCGAAGATAGCGCACTGGTGATAGCGCGGGTTATAAATTGCCAGCCAGTCATAGTGCTACTCCTCTCCGCGCCTCCTCCTATCTGCCGTGCCGACCCCCACGTCGTCGGCAAGGGGCCTTCGAAGGCATGGACTGACGCGGCGGCTCGCAAATGCCTAATTTCGAGGGGCCATGGTGCTGGTGGGGGAGCCGTTACGCGGTTTTCATGGTCACACTGACACAACTCGAAAAATACAAAATTTGAGTTATGTCTATTATTTTATAAAATTATCAAAAGAACTCCATTGAAGCCTTTTAATAGTGCTTACAATCCCTCAATTATAAAAGTGGGATTCCTGGATTCAACCCAAACGGAAACCTGTTCTAGTATAATATAAAACAATAATATAATTTTTAACAAAGATATGGTGATATATGAAGAACACTTTACGTAACGATTTTAGAATGCAACCGTAATGGCGGACGCCGTAAGTGGAGTAAAAAGCTAACAAACCTAAAGAAGAATAAACATGAAGTTTCTTGAGTAAAACCCAAGAAACCTAAAGGCCATTTGCTAAAAATTAAGGCTTAAGACCATTAAATAGGTAAAACAAATGATAATACAGATATGGAAAAAATCAATATACAATACAAATAAAAATTGCAGTAATGTTAGATAGTAACATAGTAGTAGCAGTTACGTAAAATTATCTTGTTAAAAGTGCGTGAGCAGTTATGTATTACACTCATCGCTATTGGCATTTTCGAGTTGCGAATACATGAACGATTTTTCCATTGGACCGTTCCGAGGTGGGTGATATTGAGCAGAACCGATCCTGGGAATATGAGTTGTTAATCGCTCGATATTTAAAATAACGAGGATTTTAATATGACGAATCATTTCGAAGGTAAATGTCCTGGTTCTAATAGATTACATACACGTCAATATTAATTTAAAGTACATTGTCTCAAATTTGACTGTGATCTAAATTTTTTAACTAATGTTTAATGCAGCCAAGGTTCAAATTGCTGTTAAAACAATATTACCTCGTACAAAATAAAAAAAAAAAAAAGGTAACAACGCTGGGGAAAGGTTGCAAATAGCAAATGGTTTCGTGCCATCTGGGAATCAACAGTGACAGTTGTCGATGGCTGTTGATTGCAAGCAAGCCGCAAATAAAATAAATACTGGAATTTTTAATTTATATCACGAGAATTCTTTCTTTGACAATGTTGGGTGTTTCTGGACAAATAAATCAATCTGAGGGAAACATGGAAAGCAAAACATCTGTTGTAATATCGACGTTTTAAAAAACATCCGATTTTTTGCCACTCCTCGGGCGGAGAAGACTTAGGAACAGAGAGGCACTCGAATGGATGATCGCGCACTATCAATGACCCGATGTCGTAAAGGGCACACATACGTGCAGTGTGCCTTGCACCCAGTGTGCCTTTTACCACAAGCGTCTCTGGCAACAACCTCGTGGGTTAAACTGCCCCGAATAAAGTCCGTCGGCTCCTGATTTTCTTGTAAACGCATGCAGGGCCATCTTTAGGCACAGGCAGACGAGGCTCGTGCCTCAGGGCCCCCTTGATCAAAGGGCCCCCACAGATAATAAAAAATATATAACGAAACTGAACTAGCGTGCGAAACTACGTAAAGTACCATTGACAAATGCTTAGTTTGTTTTTACTTAGATCTTATTATGTAAATATTGCTTGTGTTGTTTTTTAATATTTTATTATGTTACTATTGTTAGAGATATTAGTAAAATATTACTATACAAAATACAGAGATTAAAGATACTATTTAATTCCGTTTATCTAATTTTTTACAAATCCTTCCTTACCTTAAAAAGAGGAATCAAAATGCTTATTAACTGTGTATATTCAATTTTTTAATAACTTATGATCGCCAGAACGTAATTTGTTGAACTAAGAATTAGGGGCCCCCGAAATCTCTGAGTGCCTCGGGTACTTTCAAACGCAAAGACGGCCCTGAACGCATGCTCGTGATTACCTCGTATCTTGAAGCTCGACACGCTGGCGGCTCGGCGCTTTGATGTCATTGCAGAATCTCTGTACGTAGGGTTCGAGTCCCGACAGTGGCGGGATTTTCGACCCTGGCTAGATTACTGGGGCAGAATTCTAGCCGCCGGCGACACTGATCAGTACTTCCCGTGGTTTCACCCATCAATGTCGGGAGCAGTACCCTACTGTGATAAAATAATGAATGATGATTAATTTACCTTTAATTTGCTAGCTCAGTTTTCTGGTTCTCCTGCTCTCCATACAGAGAAGCACTGGAAGTCTGAAATTATTTATATTCCGAATGGAATTACGTTCAACGTGGCACAACAATAATTTGTTTATTAAGAATGGAATTTGAGATTAACAATATAAAAAATTCTCTTGCTTGATTTCATGCATATAAGTTCACGGTACCGAATTGTCTGGCGTTGTGAAACGATGGCCCCGCATTTCGTAGCCCCTTGACTTCCGCGCCGAAAATCCGTCTTCGCGCCGGTCGTCGCCAAAGTCGTCTGCTTCTTTCTTGCTGACATCACTTCTCACCTTATTGTTCCACAATCTATCCTCCCTATTCACGGTCGATGTCCAACTTAAATAATTCAGCTAACATACGCGCCGCTACCACCAGGATGCCAGTCAACCACCCAACTCTCCCTAGTCCAGAGCCCCCTTCTAGCCCGTCAACAACCTTCGTTACCTAGTAACCGCGAGCGTCCAGATTAAGCGCGGCGTTTGTTTTATAATATTTTGTATATTACAGCTCCGTCCGTCCAGATCAAGGCGCGGCGTTTGTTGTGTAATATTTTGTATATTACACTACCAAACGGGCCACGGTACGCGCGGGATCTTCTCTTCCTCTTCCTTGTCCTTTCCTCACCCTCTTACTCACACTCATCACGTGATCTACGCTGCAACACACGTTGGGAGACCAGTCTGGAGCTGAGAGCTTGTTCCGGCTACGGCGGTGTTGCAAATCGAACAATTACGGAATGGAATAGATTGCCTGCAAAAACCTTTGAACCCTTTCCTCAAAGCGTTCAACAGTTTAGGAAATTCATTTAGGGTATTATTAAGTAAATGAGGGAGAATAGTGGCGATGCATAAGTGTTCTATTGTGAAGTGAGGTGTCGTGCAGTGTATAGCAGAGAAATAAAGAAGGAATTGTTTTCAGGTCTTAGTGAAGTGAAGTGCAGTGTGATCCTGATTGTATAAACATTCAGTGCAGAGTTAGTGTATAAGGGTTTTTTTTCTTTCTTTTTCTTTTCTCTCTTAATGTAATTTAATGTTTAATGAATCCGTCAGTTTTTATATTATTATCATTATTTTACCATTATTATTATTATTATTATTGTTATTGGTATTAGTGTTCTATGTTACTGAGAGACTGTGTATTTTTATGTTTTTGTAATTAGCTGCCACCGGGTTATACCCATTTGCAGTTTAAATCTATCTATCTATTTATCTACTGATGAGAGATGCGTGGTTGGGGAACACCCCGCTAGCCGATAGTAGTCTGCGCCGGATCTCACCATCCAGCGGGGGAAGATCCCCGCCGGAAGATCCCGCGATAAAAACATGCGTTACACTTAAGGGGGTAATGACCTTGGCAGTTGACGCGCCCGGAATCACTAATCAATCATTGAAGGTGTGTGCTCACCGTTGAAGCTTAGATTCGACGTGGTTTTATTCTTCTTTTCAATAGATAAAATACTTGGGCAAACGTAAGTTCCTCATATCATATTATTTGAAACGAGGCAGAAGAAATGCAACAACACGTACTAGGTGAATATTCACTTCAATAATTTCTACCGCGAAGTAAGGTAGGTTATATTGAGTTTGCACAAATATATATCTTTTCATGCCAAGCATGCTTCTCCTGAATTTATCAAGAAAGGTTTATACAGGAATTTGAGTATTATTAATTTTAATTGCAAATTTATGTGTATATTTCTGAATTTTTATGTCATAAATGCTTATTTGTAAAAGCATATTTCAAGATTTTTTAGGGCAAAATATCCTCTCCCTATGATGATTATGTATGAAAATGGTACAATTTGTGCTGTAATAATGTTTGTCCATGAAATAGGGGTTTGTTAATTAATTATAATGCTTTTGTGATTTAAGCGTATTCCGTGTAGGTACATTCACTGTAATGTCTAAATTAAAAGAATGAAGTAAATTGAGAAACTGCTCTTTTTCGTGGGATTCGCTCAGAAAATCAATATTGAAATCTCCACATACAACAATGGACAACAATTTCTTTTTGTTGACGTCATGGGTAAACTTGCTGTATGGATTCGCCCCGTATGTATAGTATAGATTTTTGCCAAGTCTTTCAGTCCTTCGAGAAATAACATAATTATATTGGCCCATAAAATATATACTTCGCATTTAGAAACATAGAAAAATAAGAGGTTCTTACATAAGAACGCGGGATTTACCTGGAGACCGAATAAAACCTGCTTTCATGAGATGAAAGATAATGATTCTCTATTTCAAGATACAGCTTTCAGAAATTTCCGCATTACTTTAATGTAAATTATATTGACGCAATTATGAACGCACATTAAATTTAATGTACACATGCATATTAGGATGCAGGAGTCAAAGCTTTGTGGTCATATCTGGAAGGAAGGAAGGAAGGAATGATCTTGATGGAGTGGTGATGATGAATGATTAGTATTAGATGAGACTGATAGAGAGGCAGGGGAAACAGGAGAACCTCTACATTAAGTCTACACTGAATGTTACTTATTAAATTTAATGTACAAATGTATTAAGCTGTTTGTAATGCATAATGCTCATTAAGTTTCATGTACAATACATTAATCTACATTAGATTAGTGACATTTCTGGCAGTAGGTGTACAGTTTATACCGGCAGTAAAGTTAAAATGTGTGTTCGACAGTTCTTAACAACGTTTTGGTTATCAAGAAGGACGACTGTCAACATTGTGTTTGTTTTATTTATTCGAGCTATTCAGTTTTTACCTCCCTGAAGTGTCGCGGTTTAAAACAGATCGTAATCTCTGTGTCAAGTGCCATTTGTTGGTCGCAGTTATCTCCTGATGACACTGTGTTCATTATGTTGTCATTCGACGTATCTTTCTCTCCCCCAGAAGGAAGCAGATGATCCATGACATGACCGAGGCCCTGCTGGACGTGCGATAACAGATACAAGGAATATTTGACGCTGTGAGAGGTATACGAGGCTTATCGTGCGTGCTAGAGGTGTCAGGGTAGCTCTGGCAATCTGGCAACTATGGCGTAATTCAGAGGTACCGGCTTAGTGGAAAAATTTGTAGAACCTAATTTGATTTTATTCTATAAAAGTACAATGTTAATAAGACTTAAAAATAGGAATAATCAGTAAAATAGTTTTCAAAAGTGGAAAGCGCAACTGTGTTGATTTTTGTCCACTTTAAGACTTGTACTTTTAAGTGTTCGGAAGAATTTTTGGAAAATTTAGATTTTGTGCACATCATTGACATGATAAAAAAATACATCTTTTTAGAAAAGCATGGCATTGCTTTGTAGTAAACATTTGTTTTTAGATTTATTCTAAAATTATTTGAAGATACATTGAAATAAAAGTATTGGAAACTTCGGATTCAAAGACTGTGCGATTGAACTTGAAAATATTTGATCTGCATCTTTGGGCCACGGCAGGTCTCATTTGTGGCGTTTGTTGCCTCTTGAACTACCGCAGCCAGTACGAAAAAGGAAAAACATACTTTCTTTCCTCCTTCAGTTTATGGCTAAGGTCGCGTGTACGTTTCTCGTCTGAAATGCAATTCAAGCGTGGAGGTTTAGAACCTGCAGTTCCGTTGCGTGTGGAAGCAATGGCTTGGCGGGGGGGGGGGGAGTAGCGGCGGACATGATAAAAGAGCAGAGGTTATCAAACGTTTTAAGAATCCCCCACACGTAACTGAAAATTGAATGAGTCTCACGAAGAGTTTTAAAATTATTAGATCTGATCAATTATTTTGACATAGTTTAATTTATTGAGAAAAAATGGTAAATAATGACATGACCGTGCAAGAGAACCAATTTAATGAAACATATTTTACAATAGCATTATAAGTAATTAAAATAACGTATATTTGAAATGCATTGTTGCAAAATGTTCAGAAACTCCTTTGTCTCTGATTTATACTTTTTTTTTTACAACTATTGTCTCAGCATTTAAGGAAATAAACTTTTTGGGACGTTGACAGATGCTTGGCTTCAACGTCAACCATATCATAATTATGTAAATTATAATTATCACGGCCAATTGAAGAGCTGTGAACGGTTGCCGCGACGTCGAGACATCGCCCACGCTTTTTGTCCAGAAGCGAATCACTTCTAGAAATAAATATCCTCCTTATTTGCAAACTATAAATCTTCGCTCAGTTTAGTCTGAAACTATCTAATCAACTAGTACGTAAAATTTTATTTTTTTAAATCATGAAATTAAGTAAAAAATAATACATCGACTGTGTAAAAAGTGCAGCATACAACATTTAAAACTTTTAATCGATTTTAAAAATACGGATATTTTTATGAAAAGATGTAGGTGTTGGGTTTGCGGTGGCTCATGTCATTGGTGATTAGTATTACTTATTTTTAACGTTCTCTTTTTTCACTTCGCCAGGTGTTAACTTACCTGGTAAGTTCTATTTTTGAGAGCTATCCCACCAGAGAGTGGGAGGCTTTTGCCCTCAGTGGGATGAAATAGCTTAAATAATAATAATTATTATTATTATTATTATTATTATTATTATTATTATTATTATTATAAGTATTTAACAATTCAAGTGTACGAATTAAGTCCATAGACGTCCAGTTTTGTAGATTGATTGCATCAGGCCAACTACCTTATCAAAAAATGTATTAAGCTGCTATGATCTACCAAATTTTGAAAGAAAAGAATGACGTTTGCAGGATCCCTTTTTTGGACAATTTTTTTTTACAATGTTCGTCAGTGAAATAAAAATAAAATACTTGATTAGAAACAGTATACATCAGGGATGCCCAATCCTTTTCTCTCATCGGCCCCCTTTTAAACGAATTGTTCGCTTCAACAACCTTCGTACGTTTTTCTCCAATGTACAGCATGTATAACCATGAAATACTTGCACATAAATGCAAAAATTAATTCAATTTCGTACATCAATATCCTCATAAATATATAGATTTTTCAATAGATGAAGACTCTTCTGCTTCTGAGTACCGAAGTGTGTAATCGTGGTTACAAAATGTTTTTTAATAATTAACCATTACATTTACCCCGTGCAGAGAATACTTTCGTGCGCAATAGAGTAGTTGTTAATGTGGAGTTATGAGTTCTTGAATTTTCTAAACATCCTAATTCCAAAGGATGAATGACGGATACGAATGGAGAGGACGATTTTATATATTATTATAATACGTTTTGTTGCTTTTATCAGAAAGTTAGTCAAGTTCATTAATATTTTTACTTACTCGCTACGGAGTAAGGAGAAAGTTATGAAATGCTGTGCAAAACAGTTGCCAATTTTCGGCAGAAAATTATTACAGGGCCCTCGTCACATAAGAGTGGATAAATCCAGTTGCTAAATTCAGGGGGGAAATTCTCAATCACGTGGTGTAGCCAGAATTCATCTGTTGTGATACTCGTTTCATCTGTTGATACCGAAAAATCGAATGACGGGAAAACGTCCGCCCGCCTGTGAATAACACTAGCGGCTGAACCGTTCAGTGGATTTTCTCCAAAATTGATATTCCCCAATCGATCTGGCTGATGTCACGGCCCTTTGAATTTGAAACGGAAATTTTAATTTTGGGGGAAGTTAAGTCCGCGTGACATTTCGAAACTTTCCAGAGATGGCTCCATAGTTTTTGATTCAATTTTGATGTTGGTTATTGTGAAGGACGTTTAAGAGAATGGTGCTGGTCTCATGTTTTTCTCATGAAAATCCTGATTTTTCGAAAATTGCCAAAGTTCGACAATATCGGAGTCTTCCTACAACTAAAATATTAAAGATAGATTTTTTTCCCTTCATGAAATCTGTTCTTTAACGATAAATTTTGAAATGAGGTCATGTTCAATTTTTCGAAATTCTTAGTACTTTTCCCGTAATTGTGAATGAAAATACGAGTGAGAAAGTACGTACTGATGTAGCACCGCTGGCTTGGTAATGAAAAGTATCTTGATTATCCTGATCAGGTGCCGGATGATACTCGTCTGTTGACCCTCAATCGGCCCCTTAATCATCATTGACTCCCTTCAGAATTTTCTTAACTTCCGGGGGGGGGGATGCATACTGACCTCGTTGGGAACCCGTGGAATACATAATATAGTGATGTGTGACATCGATATTACCAAACAGTTTTATAATGTTATCGACTAAATCGATTGTTTGTAAACATCGATGTTTTAAAACTGGTTAAGTAACCCATGACATTAAATTCATGAGCAACGAAATAAACATCGATGTTTTAAAACTGGTTAAGTAATCTATGACATTAAATTCATGAGCAACGAAATTGAATTTGCCGTATTTCGTTGTGTTTTGTTTGTTGTTTGCCCGCGAATAGGCGGCCTTGGACCACACGTGCATGCATCCTGCCTTTACTGGGGCTCATTAACGTTATCTCGGTGGCAGGTGCATGTTCGGTATCAGAATTTAGCTGGATCCGATTTTTACCTCCCAGGGTTGCTAGACGTGGGGGTATGGAAGATGAAATTATGATGATGACGATAGTGATAGGTGAAAACACGACACACATTTAGACATACACGATTATACCTATGCCCGTGGCGGGACTCGAACCCGCGATCCTTCCGCCCGAGATCGCCAGGGCACTACTGAGTTAGCGATCACGGCTATCCGGACAGGCGGCGGCAAATGTATTAATTGATAATTAACATTTAACCGAAAACATCGTTACAAATAATGGAGAAATCTGACCCCGTAACCTGAGCGCCGAAGGTCATCGCGGTGTCAGTTGTCATTTCGCCCAAGGAAAGGAACGGGGAGACAAAATGCGTCTGCGTGTGCGAAACACGAGCAAAGCCGTAGGAAATACCAATCCATCGGCGTCATCTCGCGCGAGTCTGCTCGATAAAGGTTCGATTCCAACGAGCCGCATTCGTTTGGTTCGATCACAAACTTTCAGGAAATTGGTACTATTAATTTTTATTTCATGTTTTCAAAAAAAGGAAACTTTAAGGAAATTTGTTTGTGAATAAAAATTCCTACAACCACAAACATCGAAAACCTAAAAACATAGTGTGTAAAGCATCGATATTAAAAAAAATTGACTTTAACGCATCACATGTGTAAAACATCAATTTTTTTTACAGGAACATCGATGTTTTAAAGCTCTTTAGATACCTCCAACATTAAATTGCTGAGCAATGAAACAGAATTTGACTGTAGTCGCGTTTATTAGTTTATAATAAGGTTTTGGCGGTTTCTACAAAAAATATGCATTGTTTTGAAAGCCGACTATCCCTAATACGAGTCGGCATAAAACCTCCCTAATACGAGTCGGCGTGCGCCACGTCGTAGTAGGAGTCCGCCGCCACGCCACGCCACGCCGTGTCTGCTGCAGTGCGGACCCGCCCACCGTCACCTCGTCCCACCTCTCTCCCCCCACCCTCCGCCTCGCTCTCGTTCCCTCTCTCTCTTTCCCGGCGCGTGTGACGTCACGGCGAGGTCGCGTGCACCGCGTCGCGCCGCGCCGCGTGGTGCCGCGCGGGGGCTCGGCTCGCGGTGGGCGTGTCCGCGCGTGCGTCTGCTCCCATCCCGGCCACCACGCCTGCAGCGCCGTACGCGTGACAAAGTGTAGGATTGGACTTAAAAGACAAATATGTAGCCGCTTAACCCATAACTGTACCATGTTGTGTGCGTAGCGCTCGCTCATCGTCGCGTTCGTGCGCGCAGTAGAGTCCCTAGATACAGAGAGTAGCGCAACCGCCGCCATTTAATATCCAATCATGCAATAGCCCCATCAAACAGAATTCAGAAGTTGAACGGAAATGATAACAATTGTTGACGTAATGGATATATTCAAGAATATTACTATGGGTTTGGGATAGATTCGTGGTTCTCAACACATAGAATACCACACAGTTTCAATATTCCGGACATCTGGACATAAAATGGCGGGATCGGTGGAACAATGGAATGCGCTACTCTCTGAATCCAGGGACTCTAGCGCGCAGTCATTGTTGGAGCCCTCTCGCGGCATGTTTTTTGCAACTTCAGTGCTAATTGTTTGTCGCTGCTAAATTATACTACTATAGTGCGATTTTTCTGACTCTGCCTGTCAAGCCCCTACGGCCATGATGGAGTATCACGGCATTTCGCGTCTTTCTCCGTTGTGCCGCTATAAGTCGCATGATCGCGAGCACTGTTTGATACGGTCGCGATCGTGCCGATACCTGGCGGTACGACTGAGAACGTCGCGAAATATCGTGACATATTCCACCCTGAAGACGGGCCTTTAGGGGCAAAGTTAGAAAAATCGCAGTGTAGAACGCTCCAAAGCGCCAAACAGTGGTTATAAAAGATTTTTTTTTCTATGAGAAAAAGCAGAACGGTTAAACCTTAGCTGCATATGCCCCGTCAACTTCGGTGCGGACCAGTACCGTTGGCTTTACATCGGCCTCTCCCTCCGATTTAACCGCACGCATATAGCAGCTAAGCACGGTTTTAGATGAGGATTCGAAGAGACCCAAGTCATATGTATCATATGTACACCCTGGCCAGGAGTGTTCATTGCCTAGCGATCAGGGCTAAATAGACATCTGGCATTCGGGAATGGAAAAAACTTGCTTATATGTTTCGTTTAAGATGTTAACATCTATTGAAATTTGGCAAATTATATTACACAATGTCAAGCAACAATGAAAAAGGTCTGAGATCCCCAATTGGGAACCATGGCAGTTAATGGGTTAAAAGCCCCCGCCTCGGAAAAAAAATCGTAAAATAATCGGCCGGCTGACTTAGCCCAGTGCCAGCATTGCCATTGCCGTAGGTTTAAAATCCCGACGGAGGCGAATTTTCGCCACTGACTACGTAGCTCGGTCGAATTCAGCCGCTGTCTGCGGGAGAATTCTAGCGGTCGACCACTCTAATCGATAGATTTTTTCCCCCGTGTCCTGTCCTCTCCCAATTACATACTATTACTCTCACTCACAAACACACACACGCAAGCGCGCACACATGCGCACTGCACTACTGCACGTGACGGAAGACCACACGGGAACTTGGGGCTTGTTGCTGGAGCGGCGTCTTGCTGGGGGAACCCGCAAGCTGACGCGTAGGTAGACAGCGGATATCACCACTGTTAAGGGAGGAACACCACCATCTCCCGACTATAACATACAGTTCTCTAACGGGACTAATGACCATAGCTCTTGACACACCAGGGAACATTGTGTTAAGTATTACTATTAGATGTGTGTAAAATATTATTGATATTACCATTAGTAGACTGCTATTATTCAAATAATCACCTGCACTAAAAAAATTGATTTAAAAATTAACTAAAAAGTAGTATTGCTAATTTTTTAGTTAAAAATTGTTAGAAGTTAGGAACTTTCGAGATAGATACAAAACTATATATTTTTCCTAAAAAATAGTACTGCATTATTTTTTCCTTGTTTTTCCTTTGAATTTTTAAATTTATTGTTTTTCACGGTGCAAACATAGAGCTGGCAAATTAGTTTCAGGTTTGCTTTAATGTTTTCTTTAAGTAGGTGAAATACGCTATAATTCTTGTAAGTGAAAATGTATTTAGAAAAAGATAAATGTTCTGGAAAACCGGGGAATGTTAGGAAATTTGTTTTAGGAAATGAGTGGCCATTCTGAGAAACGATTGGGGAATGTACTGATCTGCAGCACGCTAAAAGATGTGCTGGGCCTTCTTTACCTACTACACGAGCTCTGAGCCAGATTTAATGCAGCCAGTAACCGTCGCAAGACTCTGGTTCAATCAATATTACGAAATGGGTAGAATGCGGTTCGTTCGGTGGTCGCTGGCGTGAGCAGGTGGTAGAACGGGTCTCGGGAGAGAGTCGAAGTAAAACGTACATGACTTAGATGAATTGAGTTGACTATACACCTGGACTCTACAATACTTATTCGACTCCTGGACTTTACAATGTTAGTTTTCTAAGTTATTTGGCAGAGCATATTATTGATTTTATAAATACCTGCAACTAATTTTGGCCTTTTTTAATCTGCTAAGTGTCACCTTGCTTGCTTTCAAAACGTTGATAAAAATTGTGCTTAAAACTAAAATTCTGCAGATGTAGCATTTAAGTCACTTGGATTTGCTGTCCTTTTCATTTAGCGGTTTTTAACAAACGTGTACTGGTCTGTGGTATTTCCTTATTAGTTCGCTATTCTACTAATTGGGAATGTTCCCTTGAGAACTATATCTTTTCACTGGAATTAAATAGTAGTACACAACGAAGCTTCATTTGAATAGCTTCGAGCAGTTAGAAGACGAGCCACACCATCCACAGAAAATGGCTCGCAAATCTGAAATGCAGAGTGTATTTTCCAAAATATCCATTTCGTTGTATTTTTTAAACGGCGACTGCGGCTGGCAGGCGGCGTAAAGGTAAAATAGTACATTCTTTGTGAGAGGAAGAGAACGGAGAGGTCTAAAGGAAACATTGTGGCGCTGAGGATACTTATGAGGTGTTTGTGTTGGCGCCGTGGCTGGCGCGTGGTTCTACTTAGGCTGCACTGGGGTCGATCGTGTGGGTGTGGTGCCGGGGAGGAGGGAGGCGTGCGGGACCATTTGCCGGTCTTTGACTCCAGGTAACGCGCGGCGGCGAAGGCGTGGCGGGGGCGCGGCGGGGGCGCGTGCGTTGAGAGAGCGCAGCCTTGAAGTGGGGCGCATGCTGCCTCCACGTGACCGCGTGCCCCACAGCTCCCAGCACCACGCCCCCACCCCCGCCCCCGCCCTCGTTCCCGCCCCCGCCCTCGTTCCCGCCCCCGCCCCCGCCCTCGTTCCCGCCCCCGCCCTCGTTCCCGCCCCCGCCCTCGCCCTCGCCCTCGCGTCCACCCTCGCCCCGACCCTCACCCTCGCCACGACCCTCTCCCCGCCCTCGCCACGGGCCCCGCCCTCGCCACGGCCCCCGCCCTCGCCACGGCCCCCGCCCTCGCCCACGCCCCGACCCTCTCCCCGCCCTCGCCCCGACCCTCTCCCCGCCCTCGCCACGGGCCCCGCCCTCGCCCACGCCCCGCCCCCCCGCCCTCCGCTCTCGCGACCGCCCCTGCCTCCGCCCACACGCACGTCGCGCCCACGCCCCTCCCTCGCCCCCTCCCTCGCCCCTTCCTCGCCCCCTCCCTCGCCCCTTCCTCGCCCCCTCCCTCGCCCCTTCCTCGCCCCCTCCCTCGCCCCTTCCTCGCCCCCTCCCTCGCCCCTTCCTCGCCCCCCTCCCTCGCCCCGCCCACGCCCCTTCCTCGCCCCCTCCCTCGCCCCGCCCACGCCCCTTCCTCGCCCCCTCCCTCGCCCCTTCCTCGCCCCCTCCCTCGCCCCCTCCCTCGCCCCCTCCCTCGCCCCCTCCCTCGCCCCCTCCCTCGCCCCCTCCCTCGCTCCTCCCTCGCCCCTCCCTTACCCACGCCCCGCCCTCTACGCCTCCCTCTCTCTGGCCCACGCCCCCGCCCTTGCCCACGCCCACGACCCCGCCCCCTTCTTGCCACTGCCCTCGCACCTGCTCCCGCTATCGCCCCGCCTCTGCCATCGTTCCCACCCCCGCCATCGTCCGCGACCAGGAGTCCCGGGCAGGGTCGGACGGAGAGCGGCAGTAGATTGTGGCACTTGGACTGAGGAGATCTGAGAGACAGTTGTAGTTTCGTAGACTTCTCGTCCTCTCCTTCTCTTCCACTTGCTTTTCTTCACGCTCCTCCTCCACTTCCTTCTTCAGTAAGCAGTACGTCCTCCCCACGTCAGATTTTTTTTCTTTAGATTCCTTGGATCGATTGCACATTAAAGAAGTTCCTACCATTACATGATTCCATTACAAGACTTACTGGAATCGAATCCGTATTCCGGAAGAAAGCGGTTGCTCCCTCATTTCTGTAGTTATAAAATTGTAAACGTTAAATGAAAATGTTCAAAGTGTCTCTCTAGAATATCAGATTGCTGCATAAATCCATTCACAAACCTCTCTTCTACGAAGTATAAAGAGGAATATTTTAGTCTTGCGAATATAATCGTGGAGTTTGACGAAAAAAGAAGAGAGATTTAGACAATCGTCTTTCTCTATCTGCCTTCTCGACGGAAAACAAGAGTAGTTCTGAAATGTTTATTTTCTTTTAAAATATGCATTTTTCTATTTATTTTACTATTTACACTTGCTGTTAGGTAGAAGGCTATAGGGCCTTCAAATTTTGGAGAAATGCTTTAATTTTGGTAGGGAATGTACATACATATTCAGAATTTCGTAAATCTGGCACAGTTTTTCTTTAATTTGAATCGAATTTAAGAAAACAGAAGTTTTCAATTGTGAATTCAAATAAGCCCTAAATAATTGGGTGTAGCCAATTTTAGTTGTCAGTACGTTTTTGGTTAAGTCAGCTACGGAGCCGAACTGCTGAGCCAGGTTCCGTTATTTCGACATTAAACAAGGTCGAGAGTCCGTGTTTCTTGAACGGATGACTGTCCGGGAACACTGCTCACTAACTGCACTCAGCCCCTGACCGAAGGGATAAAATGCAAAATCACCGGTTAAATGAAGAGCACCTGAGTATTATCGGCTCCTCTGCCTGTTCGTTGTATCATAAATAAGGCAGTCTATTTATGTTTGTTGCAACCGGCGTTTTTTAAATTTATGAATGTGTTTTGTGTCGTGTTTGCGTTGCTTAAACGTTCAACTTTAGGCTGTACTCGGGAGAGAGACAAGAGAGCATTCAATAGACATCGAGAGTGGGCCGGACTTGGGCGCTTGGCAACGCTTCACACGCCGACGGCGATGCCAAAGACATTGGCATTGAGTGTGATGGCGGCACGCACAGCTGGCAGCGGCGAAACCTCCCTCCCCAATACTCTCACTTGCTCCCCTCGTCGCAATGGCTGTGGAAAATGGTGTGATCTCGCACTAGGTATTGGCTTATTTATTTGCGTCAAAATACAGTTGTGAAATGTTGACACGGTGCGAGAAAATCCCACTCCAGAAGCCAAGCAAGCCCATGTAACAAATTTTCCAGAGTTTATTAGGGTAAATAACGAAAAAACTTATATCCGATATCATAAGTGGGGAAAGTCAGTGACCCAAAAGCAGATTGCAGTGTTCCACGCACGCATTAAGTTTCTTACGTGTGAAATGAATTGTATTAAATAAATAAATACTTAAGATAACTTAACTTAACTTAAACTTAAGATAATTACCAAACCGTTGGGAAATTGAGGGAGCAAACCAAAATGAATCCAACTTTATTGAAATGGTAACACGATTAACAGAATCAAACACATAATTTGAATATATGCTTTCAATTTCAAACTAAGAGGTGGTGGGTATAATGCATGTTCCAATGAGACAAACCTTAAAACGCTTAAATTCGAGCGAAATGCTCTAAAAACAGCTGTAAACAGCCCTTAAAACAAAAATAAAATCCAAATATATTACATAACACTAGTTGTTGTGGGGGGTACTATTTGTGCATAACAGGGTAAAGTATTGTAACTTAGCCAAATGGTATTTCATGGTGGAATCTGGAGAAAAAAGACTTCACATTCTCGTTTCGTAAGAAATCAAATTGAATATATGGTTCGTTTCAAGCCCCAGGCCTTCTGACATCACCGTGCAATCCCTTAGGCATGTTTCTGACATATCATGGTGTTTAAACTGAGTGACGAGATATAGGCCTCGATGACCTTGTTTTGATGGTCTCGGAAGTGGCTTACGACTGATGTTCGTTACGCTACTCAATGTTGGAATTCGAAACTATTTCAGTATTAATTCTGCCCAAATGGAAGTTGGTTTGCAGCCGTTTCTTCGGGGTTCTCCCATTTTCACAGCCTATCACTATTGCTACATCATTCGATTGATTCATGTCGAATTCTTGTGCACAAAGAGGGTTCATGGTGTGTTTCGTTCGGGGTTCCTCCGGTTCCCTTGCTTCATAGTCCACCAGTGCTGGATCACCCGGGCGATCCATGTGCACAGAGGGTTCACGGCGGGTTTCATTCGGGCTCCTCCCGTTTTCCCCAGTGTCTCCCTCCTTCATTGCTCAATCATCCGGTCGCTCTACGTGAAATTCTGGTGCACAAAGAGGGTTCACGGCGGTTTTCATTCGGGGTTCTCCCGTTTCCCGTGCCTCTCATCCCACCATTGACTCCACCTTCGTGCTCATGTCTCGGATCATCATAATCATCTCAACACAAACGCCGTTCGGGAGACCCAACGACAGCTATGTTGAGATTTCTAATTACGGAACTGCGATGAGGCTCTCCAAAAAATGAATTCTCTTCGGAATTGTGTAGGTATGGTTATAATCCCAGTGTACATCCTTGTGTGTATCAGAATTTCTCATTTTTGTTCGTAGACGAGTTTCTTCGTCCCGTTTCAACCCCACATCGATTGTGTAGGTTGAGAATTGTAGTTGAGAACCCGCGGCAGAGTTTGTTTTTATTTTCCTTGTGTGAACTTGCATTTGATATTGTTTTAACTTCGAGAGAGCCAAAATGGCGGGTAAATCTGTTCTACAAGACAAAAAAATTCAAAAAGTGCGAGTGCAATAAATGAAAATAATAAAGTTGTATTGGAAACCGTGCGTATTGCTTGCGAGCGAAAGATTCGTGGTTTCCTCTTTTGTTTCTAACTTGTGTTTCTCTTTCTCTTTATTTTGGTCTTTCTCGCCCTCGAGCGCAGCCTTGCCCATCTGCCCCAAACGCGTTTCGATGGGAGGTTGTGGCGTGCGCGTGGAGGGGCAGCGGGCGTTTAAATATAATAATTTGTTGACGCGACCGCGCGAGGTGGCGTCTCCGGCGGTCGCCCGCCCGCCCCGCCCGCCCGGCGCAGTTTGTTATTTAACGCGTTTATAAAAAGCGCGGGCGCGCGCGCGTTCGCTGCCCGGGGCGGTGGGGGAAGGGGCCTTGGGTGGCGGCCAAGGTCGCCACAGTCGCAGACGACGACGACGTCGTCGTCGTCGTCGTCGTCGTCGTCGGTCCTCGCAGTGGGGTTCGTGGCCCGAAGATATGGGCGAAAATGAACGGATGATGTTTAAAGTTTTTTATGTGCCAAATTTCGGTTTGATTAGTGATTCCGGGCGCGTCATCTGCTAAGGTCATTAGTGCCGTAAGTGTAGTGCATGAGTTTTTGCTGTGGAGGTGGCGGTGCTCTTCGGATCATCCCGCTGGATGGTGAGATCTGGCGCCGACCTACTAGCAGGGTTATCCCCAACCAGGTATCTCCCACAAGCGGGGCACCCCCCCTCCAGCCTAGACCGTTTCTGCTTCCGATGTGTGATGTAGTGTAGTGCGAGTAAATAAGGGGTAGGTGCAAGGAAGGGTACTGCTCCGGCCCGAATTTCCGAAGGGAGAGGGTGAATCTTTCATTCTTCTGTGTATTGTATAATTGTAGGAAGTTCGTTTGGCATCTACGAGTAGGTGTGCATTATAAGTAAACGGGCGCACACGCATGCATACGCACTTACACACACACTTAGAGAGATACACGCACGCACGCGCGAGTGTTTATATGTATGTGTATCGGCGTGTGCATTAAAACGTATCGATAAAGAAATTGCCGGATGGGTCACCGCGTGGGTCCCCGGAATACTAACGGCGCCTAGCCCCTGGCCGAGAGGGTTAAAAGGCAATGACATTACGGCAAAGTGGTTAAACGAGAATTACTCAGTGTGCAATGCCGAATAAAGGTTTGGAACTTTGTTACGAGGGAAACCCATGGTGGGAAGAGATGGGTGTGCTCTCGCGCATCCAACCAATGAGCTTCAGGCGCCATTTTGCGTAACAATAATAACTGGAACTTTAAATGCCAAAATTATCTTGTTACATGCCGTTGAAACATATTTGAGAATTTCTTTTAAATATTAAATCTTTTTACACCTTCATCGTGTTATTTTCGGTTGGTCACCGTTGAAAAATGTCACTTTCAAAATGCTTCTGGACATTTCTCGCTGTCCACGCAACAGAGTGGCATGGTCTGGTCTGGCTTTTTCAAACGAAGTGCCCGTGCTGTGGTCACGTGGTTCGTGACGCAAACCGGTGCTGCGCAGAACGAGCAGAAATCGGTGCGTCGGAGTCCGCCCATCGATGAGGGGAAACCTAATTGGCGAGCGTTTCGGCCCACTGCGCCGTGGCGGCCCGCCCACGCCCCCTCCGCGGGTCAGCGCCCGCGACCGACCACTGTTGCAACCCTCCCCTCTCCACCCCGCCCCAGCGTGCACGGCCAGCGACACAAAACCCTGCAAGTGCGCCACTGGAGGTCAGGGAATTACTCCCCAGTCCTGCGTCCCACTGATTTAAGATTAACTAGTTTGCCGATTACGTAATAACTAGTGCTAAAACAGCCCGTACCTTCTCCTCCGTACTTTCACGCAAAATTACGCGAATAGATGTCATATTTTCGAAAAATTGTACGGGATTTTATTTCAAAATCCATCTTCAAGGAACAGATTTCATTAAGGGAAAATATCTCCATCTTCATAATTATAGTTGTAGGAAAAGGCAGTAAAAAAATTGAATTTTCGCAGTTTTCGAAAAATTAGTTTTCAATTAAAATGAAACCTGCACCATTCTGTTAAACGTTCTTCACACGATCCAACAACAAAATTTAATCAAAAACGAAGGAGCCATTTTATTGAAAATTTTGAAAATGTCCAGGAGTTTCGTGTAAAATACCCCGTAAAATTGAAATATCGGTTTCAAATTCAAGGGGCCACGGCATCAGCCAGATCGACAGGGTAATGTCCATTTTGGAGAAAATCGGCTGAACGCTATGACCGCTAGCACAGACGTTTAGCCGTCATTCTATTTTTTTCGGTGAGGACGACCCACAAAACATGGATTCTGGCTATACGTTAGAGGTTTTTTTCTTAATTTAGCAACTGGAATATTCACTTTTTGGTTATGAAGATCCTGAAAAATCTGCGAATTTTCGGCAGAAAATTCGCAGATTTTTCGTGCAGTATTACATAACTTTCTCTCTACTGCCTAAGCGGCAGCGAGAAAATAAAAAAAAACAGATTAGAGCAACACAAATTAAAATCGCGCATAAGTAGGAAGCTAAGCATCGTAGGTTCTTGAAACCGGGTTGTCGTTCTCCGAAGGAACACAAGTTTTTGGAGGAGGCAGGTGGGAAAATGCCGGGGTGTAGATGGGGGATGCGTTGGGAAATGTAAGAAGGTTGGTGGGGCTGGAATGATTTTTTAAACTATATTTTGTAGATAAAATGATACATTTGTGTACTTTGTATTATATTTTTGGAAATTGTTACTTTGGTCGCCCCCAGATGTCAGAAATCAACGTAAAATTTAATAGAAACAAGTCTGAAATAATCTTCCTCTATGAAATTCAAGGCTGAGCAATTTAATCTTCGCTCTTAGCAGTATTAAAATGATTACTCTCGCGTAGTACTGGGAGTGTAATGCTCAAATGCTGCGCAGATCAGGGCCTGACCGTTCGAAGTTGGGTTGTATGTACTATACAGAAATTTACGAAGTGTGCAGTTTTCCCGTGGTTATTTTCCGTGTAAGAAATACTCAGATTTTGGCAAAGGTGATCTCTTTTAATAACACGTAGTATTCTTGATCACACATAGACTTTGTGTAGTGTACGTTTAAAAAAGTGAATCAAAAAATTATTCTTAAAATGAAGTGGTTGGCGGCCCGAGGTAAGCAATACTGTTTCAATCTGAATATGTGTATCCTTCGTCGTTTTACTTTCAAAATTCACAGATTGGAGTTAATCAGAAAATTCCAACTTTGCGTAAATAAAGAACACCTTTACACTCATATTGAATTGTTTTAGACGTGCAAACTAATTCAAAACGTATTGACGAGTATTTTTGTGATGTTGCAAGAGGGAAAGTCATCCTCTCTGTCTAATCGGAAAGTAAAGCGTCGGATTATCCATATCCGACGTTAATAAAGTTATTAGAGTATCCAGCTCACAGATTTTTAATTACCCGAATAAAACATTACAGAGAATGAATTAGAAAATGTGCAACTTGGAGGTAAATAGTAACTTAGCTTGTAACCAATAAGTATTTTAGCTTTCTGTCAGTTAGGGTCTAGCATTTTCCCGCTTGCGTAGGCTGTCCGCGAAAGCTATTGCATACGAAACTTAGGGGGTGAATTTCGCGACCAGCGCGGTGGGCGACGTGGGTGGAGAAGAAAGTGATAGTGCGCGTGAAGTTTGGTCGACGCCGGTTGGACGGTATAAGCGGGTTTGGTGGTATAACGTTCAGAGTATCCGACTGGTGTACCCTAGTATGCGGGTTCAAACCCGATCGAAGCCCTGGGTTTTCGAGGGCGAAAAAATCCTTCGTACGGGAAGTAAAGCAGGATGAAGATGTTGTAGACTTATTGCTTGTAGAAGAACCTCAAATAAAGAAGCCTCTGAGCTAATTTGAAAATCGTCCGACCAGTACCTCCTCGGGCACGATGGCCCGAGTCTCGCAATTGAAAGGCATTAACTAACTCCCAACTACAGCTGGTCATTGCCAAACCTAATCAGCTGCCTGACAAGCTGTCGCCAGAACGACACTCTCCGCTCCACACCGATCATTAAGATTTTATTTTTTATTGGTATGTTATTGCCTTCAATTCGGAGGCGATGTCTAGTACAGAACTTACCAGGGACGTGGTTACGAAGGAAATCTGAAAACAGTTCAATGGTGCTACATGTTCTCTTACGCAAGGAACAATTAAAGAGAATTATGGGAGGGAAATATGAAAAGGCAAACAGAGATAAGTTAACATCTAGTTAATTAGTAAATAAGTAAATATGAATCATTAAAATTAGGTAAAAAACAAAATCGTGTATAACTGATTCTAATTTTCTCAGGCAACAAAATTCATCTGCCTAAAGGCCCTTTGTCTTTTTGTCGCCGCTCGTTCGTGAAAACTTAGAATGTCCGTGATGAAGAAATAACTACTCATTTTTTGTTATTCTTTACAGAATGCCTCTGTGACATATTCAAAATTGTTTGAAAATGTGGTTGCAATTCTTTCCCTTGAATAGACGAAAGTGCATCTACAAAGACTGTAGTTCTGAATTTCGTTAAAATCTACGAAATTTTGAAAATTCAAAAAGTTCAAATACTTCTCCAACACGTAATACGCCTTTAATATTAAACCCAGGTAATTTTTTGTGCAATTTATCCTTCAATTGCAGATCTTCAAAAGATGTCTTGTACCATTTTCAAAAATTGATTAGTGATAACTCTTAGAAGAGGAAAAGTTTTGAAATACCTCGCATTCCCAGTAGTTCCTCTATTTCTCCTCTGCGTACAACTACTTTTTTGTACTAACGTTTACTCGTTTCTCTACGTACACGATCCATTTTAACATTTTCTTCCATTTGTTTATTTCATTATTTTATGTCCATTTCTCCCTTGCGTACCTCTATTTTTCTATTCTAATATTAACTGGTTTCTCTATGTGCTTTATCCATTTTGATATTTGCTTTCTGCGCCTCTCTACGTCTGTTTGGGGGCCGTGGTTGTTGCGGGTGCGCGAGCGCCGCGACGTACGTGACCGCAGCGGGCGGCGGTGTGGCGCGCAGTTTGCATCAGCCGGCGCGGCGCGGCACAGAACAG
>JAHLJT010005437.1:71502339-71532763 GCA_031308135.1 Acheta domesticus
CTTCACACTCTTCCAGTCTGCCGCGCTCCCAACCACCTTCACACTCGTCCAGTCTGCCGCGTTCCCACCCACCTTCACACTCGTCCAGGCTGCCGCGCTCCCACCCACCTTCACACTCGTCCAGGCTGCCGCGCTCCCACCCACCTTCACACTCGTCCAGGCTGCCGCGCTCCCACCCACCTTCACACTCATCCAGGCTGCCGCACATCCCCACCCACCTCACACTCTTCCAGTCTGCCGCGCTCCCACCCACCTTCACACTCTTCCAGTCTGCCGCGCTCCCACCCACCTTCACACTCTTCCAGTCTGCCGCGCTCCCACCCACCTTCACACTCTTCCAGTCTGCCGCGCTCCCACCCACCTTCACACTCTTCCAGTCTGCCGCGCTCCCACCCACCTTCACACTCTCCAGTCTGCCGCGCTCCCACCCACCTTCACACTCTTCCAGTCTGCCGCGCTCACCACCCACCTTCACACTCTTCAGTCGCCGCGCTACCACCCACACTTCACACTCTTCCAGTCTGCCGCGCTCCCACCCACCTTCACACTCTTCCAGTCTGCCGCGCTCACCACCCACCTTCACACTCTTCCAGTCTGCCGCGCTCCCACCCACCTTCACACTCTTCCAGTCTGCCGCGCTCCCACCCTACCTTCACACTCTTCCAGTCTGCCGCGCTCCCACCCACCTTCACACTCTTCCAGTCTGCCGCGCTCCCACCCACCTTCACACTCTTCCAGTCTGCCGCGCTCCCACCCACCTTCACACTCTTCCAGTCTGCCGCGCTCCCACCCACCTTCACACTCTTCCAGTCTGCCGCGCTCCCACCCACCTTCACACTCTTCCAGTCTGCCGCGCTCCCACCCACCTTCACACTCGTCCAGGCTGCCGCGCTCCCACCCACCTTCACACTCGTCCAGGCTGCCGCGCTCCCACCCACCTTCACACTCGTCCAGGCTGCCGCGCTCCCACCCACCTTCACACTCGTCCAGGCCGCTGCGCTCCCACCCACCTTCACACTCTTCCAGTCTGCCGCGCTCCCACCCACCTTCACACTCTTCCAGTCTGCCGCGCTCCCACCCACCTTCACACTCTTCCAGTCTGCCGCGCTCCCACCCACCCTCACACTCTTCCAGTCTGCCGCGCTCCCACCCACCTTCACACTCTTCCAGTCTGCCGCGCTCCCACCCACCTTCACACTCGTCCAGGCTGCCGCGCTCCCACCACCTTCACACTCGTCCAGGCTGCCGCGCTCCCACCCACCTTCACACTCGTCCAGGCTGCCGCGCTCCCACCCACCCTCACACTCTTCCAGTCTGCCGCGCTCCCACCCACCCTCACACTCATCGAGTGTGCCGCGCTCCCACTCACCTTCACACTCATCCATGCTGCCGCGCTCTCACCCTCACATACTCATCCAGTCTTCCGCGTTCCCACCCACTCTCACATCCCATCTTCTTTTTCCATAAAGGAATCAGAATGTTTCCTATGCGATGAATAAAATGGATTTCTGTTGAAAGAAACTATGATGAAAAATAAGGGACTTCATTTATATTTTATGTGTCATCAATAAGACGGTGTTGCAAAATTCCAGTTCATATAGGAACTCTCTATATGCTTTCGCGGCCTCAGGTGTACTTAGTTTCGAATTAGGATACTAGATTAACGTTATAATTATTAAGGATATTTGCGAGTCTGCTGCAGTTCGGGTATAGCCTCAACGAAAAATATGGAATGTTGATATTGCGTAAAATATGGAATATTGATATTTTGCTACCGATATACCGGAAATCGAAGGGATATTTTCTACTCATATGTACCACTATATTGATAATAAATACATAGTATCAGGTGTCGATATGTTTTATATTTGTTGTTATTTAGTGATTTGAGCGAGAAAGTTGGACAGTTATTTACTATTAATATAACTTATATAAATATAAAATTAATATATAAATGTAAAATACGGTAGTATCTCTGAACATGAATATAGTCTTGTACCTATGGAGGGATATTCTTGCCTACTCAATTTCGATAGAAAGAGCAGCATCAACAATAAATATTGTTACTCTATATCTAGATAATCCGTAGAAGGTAGACCGGCGAACTTACGAAAGGTATGGGTTCGAGGTGATGTACACGAATTAAAATCGTTGATTTATTGACATCCAACATTTTATCAAGTTGTTATAACATTTCATTTTGAAGAATATTGTATTTACTGCAACTTTTTAATTAATAGTTGAAATGTGGATTTGTTCCAAGTGTTTTTTTCTCCCCAATGTCTAAATGTCGATATTTTCTAGTCGATAATTCAAGTTAGATATCTTTCTCGCCAAAATATCGATTATAGTAGTTTTGTTTAGAGAACCCATTTGTATGTCAGGGGCTGGATTTGGGCTAGGCCTCTGCCGGACCGTGTCGCCGCAAGCCGTGCGTATGTGGGGCGTGCCGCCGGGGAAGCCCCGCAGCGCCCCCTACTCCCGTGAGGGCAGGAGGACGGCGCGGGATGACGTCACCTCGCCTCGCCGCCCCTCGCCCGACCCGCGGGATCGCCGCGCCTCATCCTTTCAATTCACCGTGGTGGGAATATTGGAATTCGCCAGTGGTGGTTATTTCCACCATGGAATTCACCTTCCTGGTCGGTGAAAAGTCTGGGGGGGGTATTAAAGAAATGCATAGGCACTTGCAAGTGGGGAATGGGGCGTTGGCATAGTGAAATAGTACGAAAGTGAGGTGAGGAATAAATGAAAAGTGTGCGTAAACTACAAACATAAACGACTGATTTGAAGACATGATGGTAGAATAGACATGTAAAGTAAAAATACATTTTACACAGAAAAACTGCCCATTGTAGTTTTTTTTAAATTTCCTTTATACACCATTTAATTGTACATTAATCAATATTTTATTATTGTTATAATATTCATATTGTTTGGGAGTTTCGACAGTGTAAGGAGGGAAGGGTGTTCATGACGTGACTGTACACGTGAGGGAGTAGTCTGTTTTGATACGAAATTGTACGAAAGGAAGTGGTTAAAAATTATTCTTTTTGTGTGCAGTGAATTGTAGTGTACGTTATTTCATTCCGTTATTACCCAGATTTTCTTTAATCTAGATTACTTTGTCTCGGACCAGATGTAGGGGATTAACTGTTTTTTGTCAGGTCACTTCCAATTGTTCACTTAATTTGTTTTAGAATTTTAGAACGCATCTCTCCTCTGAGGAATGACCGATTCGCACACTGACGTTTAAGCAACGAAAACTGATCGCCGCTCAGCCCAAGCTGGAACAGTGCTGTCGGTTTTCGCGAAAACTTCAAAAGAAATTGTTTAAAAAGAGAATGATTCTCGTTCTATAGTACAATATCTTTCAAGAGGGTTGGAGTAAATATAATAACAAGCAGAACTTATGAGGGGAAAAGTAACCTCAAAAGGAATTGGTACGCAAATTAGTTGTGGGGACGTATTGGAGCTTACAGTGACGGTGTAGGTAACTTAACATCGCTTAGAATCTCCAAAACAGCGAAGAAACACGCAGTGTTAAACGTGATTCCTAATCTTATCAGGGGAAATGATATGCACCCGAAGAAAGCAAGAAACGCGATGTTACTGGGCACTTCAACAAGAATATCATTCTGAATGTCCTCTCATTAGATAAAAGTACAAAATAACATACCTGTAAATATTTTTTTTACGGATGACATCTGAATATTTTCGGGTAATTTGCTTGGACCAAATATGTAAAGGAGAATACGAAGATAGCTTCGATGAAAGATAAATCAGTCATCACTAGACATCGGATGTTTAGGAAATGCCCTATTTTTTTCTAGCGAACTTATTTAAAGGCTGAAAATATATGTGCACGAATCATGATAAATGATGACATATGACCAAGTTTTATCATGCTTATTTTGCTTATTTTAGCATAAATGCCTTTTTTGCATAAATTCTTTTCTTTATAATATTGTACGGTTTTTGACTTTTATGTATTATTTGTGTATACAATGCTAAGATATCTGAAAATCGGCCACGGTCCAACCTGACCATTCATTACGAAACCTTCAGTTCACGTATTTGTATTTTGAAATGCTAGAGAATTCCTGAAAGTATACCAACATCATTTTTCTCCATTTCCCTATTTCATAAACACTAGCTATGTTCTGAGTAAATGGTCGATTGACAATACACCGATGGCACCTTTTGAGTGGAAATAAATGTAAATTCCCAGAAGGTTTCAGTGTTGCTAATTTTGGACTTCTACTGATGTGTCTGGCAGTATTTTGGATATTCAGAAATCCTTTTCTGTGTTCAAACTGATTTTGTCTCCCAATCGTTGCAGATTTGAAATTGCAATCCTTGTAAAGTTACTGGTAATATATTTCAATGGTAATAAAATGTAGAAGAGTTATACATACGTATGGAGTTTTACAAATAATTTTTCATTTTATTGTGAATATAATTTATGACAGTGCCTTTGTAGGCGCCTAAAAGGCGATTTTTTAGTGCCTAAACATCCGATGTCTAGTCTTCACTACTTCATTTACCTTTTGTCTTCGCTCTAGCAAAGTATCCTATGGCTCTAATATTCATAAATAAGGTGCAAATTAGCATCTTTTTCAGCTACTTTGGTCAGTTCCTCGCTAGGAACTAGTGCTACAACGGTACAAAACGTAATGTTTTTATGGTTACGTAATATTTGCACCTTCTATCCTATCATGTCAGCCATTACTCTAAACACGCAATCAATATAACTAAATTACGCAGAAAATACTAACAATTGACAAAAGTGGACATTAAATGATTTGAAGACTGAGCATTGAGAAATTTGATTTAGAAAGAAACTTTCTAGCTTCAGTATTGAAATGATCGAAAAACACTTAGTCTTTCTCATAGTACACATCAAAATTACACGAAAATTACTAATATTTTCAAAAAACATGTATATAAAATGACTGAAGATATAATATTGAGAAATTAATTGCATTAAAAAAATCTCTAGCTTCAATATTGAAGGTCGGGGCAAATTTTAAAAAAATCTTGTACTAGATACTTTCATAATCTCTTGAGTTTGGGCAAGCTTTTCGGTTCCGCCTACTCTTCCCAGCTCCTACCTGTCGACTTATAAATTCTTTTTTTTTTCTTTCTTCATTTTCTCTTTTTCGGTCCCCCCAGTAGTAGCATTGGAATAGGATTTTCAGAATATTATAAAACGCTGAAAAGCTGGTCCTTATTCAAAATTTTATTGAAAAAGTTAAAACCGGTTTTGACCCATTTTTGAGAAAATTTTGAAAATGTTGAGGCGCAAGTACATAGTATGCGAGAGAGTAAAAATCTCAATGAATAATGTGAAAATGCGTTTAAAATGTTTCCTCGCCTTTGTTTCTTTATGTAAATGTAGGCATGTATAATAAGTAGGGACAGTGTGTGATCGGTTATATGTGAACATGTGAGTGAGCATTCATGTGTAAGAATGTGTATGTATGTATGTGTGTATATGTACGTGTAAGCATGTATGTATGTATGTGTATGTATGTGCGTGTAAGCATGAATGTGTGTATGTACGTGCACATTTTTAAGAGTATTATTAATGTTAACGGTTGGTTTTGCAGGGTCTCTAGAGAAAGCTATTGTATTGTTCCATCCTTTGACGTAGTAGTAGTTGTAATTTATTTTATTGCGTTATATTGTAAATTGTTTTTTTAATTGTAAATGTAGATGTATTGTAAAGCTATAGACTTATGGTTACCACCTGGCAATCAGCCAATTGTAGCCTAATAAATATATTATATTATGCCATACTAAGCTAGTAATAGGTAAAGTGTTTCCGTGCGTTTGCGCTCGCCCGCCGTCGCGCCGTTGAAGTGCTGCGGGGGGGGGGGCGAGGTGGGGCGAGCGTGCCGCTGAGGGTGGGGGTCCCAGGAGGCGCGGCGATCGAGTGCGCGCCGGAAATGAGTCGCGGAGCGAAGGGGGCAGGCGGGGCGGGCGGGGGCGTTGCCCCAGAACCGTCCGTTCCGCCCCTGCGATCTTTCCTTCCGCTCGCTCACCGCGCCGCCCGCCGCTGCCTAGGGATGGCCAACGGCTCTGTGCTTCGCGCAGTGGGAAGGCCGTGTCGTATGCGAACTCCACTTTGGATTTCGTTGATTCGTGTTTCCGGGCGCGTCGACTGCGTAAGGTCATTCGTTCCGGAAGTGTAATGCATATTTTTTATCGCGGCAGGTGGCGTTGATCTTGCCCCCCGCAGTACGTATAAAATTCACAACGGCTTGCGGGGTTTCCCCAATCAGGTATCTCCTATCGAGGCACGCCCCAGCCGATATAGGCTGTAAGCTCTCGACTGGGATCCTGACATGTGTGCTAATGCCAGCGGCGGATCCAGCCGATACTTTTGGCGGGGGACATCGTAGATGTTTGTTAAATAATATACATATTTGTTATTCTATTGTATATTATTTTTGTAGGGTGTGTGTGATATTATTCAATATTTTTTAAATATTTACATAATTATAACATAAATAATTATTGAAATCAATTTTGCCAAACAAAGGAGGGTAACTAACAAAAACTCTAGGCCTTTGGGGGGTGGCATGCCCGCCCTCTCCCCCCTGGATCCGCCACTGGCTAGTGCAGTGAATGTATGTGACTATGTCTAATGAAGGGAAGAGGGAGGAAAGACTTACTTACTTATTAGCCAACGCCCACTCTTGGCAGGTTAGCCATTTGGTGACGCGCTGACCAGTACAGGCGGGCTGTCTCTCTGTAGAAGTCGTCCTCTGCCGAGTTTGTGTTGGCACTCAGGGCTGGGCACATCGGAAGGTGTGTTGCATCCATCTTTGGACCATTACAGAGCACACAGGCGTCGGTTTCGAAGACCCCTATGCGGTGCAGGTGGCTGGCAAGGTAGTCGTGTCCTGTAGTTGTTCTGAACACGGCGACACTCGTGGCTCGGGGTAGATTGTGGGGGATGGGTGTTTCCGTCAGGCTGGACCAAAGATCGCGTACGGTCTGTTGCCCGCTTGTTAGAGTACTGCTCCGGCATTCGGATGTTATTGATCAGAGAGGCCACGGAAAACCGATCAGAACAGTCGGCCGCTAGAATTCTCTTGGTTGAATTTGGCCTGGCTATCTAGCTCGTGTCGAAAATCCTCCCACCATTGGGACTAGAACCGTAGGAATTCTCGGTCTGAGGCACTTCAGTGACATATGTTGATGCCCAGAATCACCTCTGTCCTACTTTTGAGGTTCTGCGGATGTCCGAACTCCCAAAATTTGTTAGATTTAATGTGAATTTCGCCCTATGCCTTAATTTACTATTCACATTTTTTTCTGCTTTAAGTGCTGACACTATTGTTGAAGCATACCCTTCACACTTGATGTATATTTTTCACACAAGTGAGTATAGTTTTAATTTGGAAATAGAAATAGCAGCAAATGCTGTTATAGAAACGTTTTTACCCAACAAATGAAGAACGCAATATGAGAGAGTATTTAATTTTTAAAGATTGGCGTGAACAATAACGTTCATTCCATATTGGAAAATGTTTGATTGCTTACTTTTCTGGCAAATCAGCAAAGGAGAAACCAAATAGTCTTTGGTCCCACTACTCTGTTAAGAGTGCAGTAGCACTTAATGACAAAATTGATATCAATAAGATTACCGAGTTATTACTAGCCTTTTTAATGAGTAAAAGTGAACGATACAAGACAGAGAAGTCCAAAATACTTTCAAAAGAAGAGTGGCAAAATACGCCATTACTTTACTGCCCGAGTATCTTAATGAAGTACGTTACCACACTGGGGCTGTAAAGTACTTCATTACTAAACTGATTATAATGGCATAATGTTTGACTTTACCTTACCAAACTGGATAATATCAAATTAAACATGTTAAAAAGGTTCATGGACAAGGAGACCATGGAAATGTAGTGCCCTCCTTTTTTTTCTTTTAATCTACGCTCGCCTATTAATCTGATGATAAATGGAAATGTTCGGTTACTGATTTGTCACAAAGATTGGCACAGATGAATTACGTATATTGACATATTTAAAGTGTCAACTAATTACCTGGAAGTTCAAACGACACCGTTGAAAGTAGCCCGGAACTCCAGCAATCTGTGTTTGGAATGGGTTGAGTGAGTTATAAATAACATTTATATAACGGGCACATTGATTTTAAGAATTTGTCTCAATACTCCATTTTCCAAGAGTGCCATTAGCGCCGTCGTCGGCAGATTTTTCCCCCTTATCTGTAGTTGCCGATAAATATTTTGATAATCTTTGTTTTGACTGATGTAGTGTTTGAGTACGTAAGTGATAAGAAACCCCTGCATCATTTTCTTCCAATGTTGTTGATGTATGAGAAATTTAACCTCATAACTTCACACTAAAGTTGATACCATCAGATGGTACTTCTCCCTCTTACGTCACATACAGTTTTAACTGTTCTTTGACTAAATAAATCAAATCAAATATAATAATGAACTACGCGGCAATTGTTATTTCAAATCATTCTGTTAAGAGTATACGTGAAGTAAATATAAAATGTATGAAGTAGGAAGTAATTAAACTTTAAAATATACAGTTCATACAAAAATATTAGTTGCAAGATTTTAGAGTTTCTCTTGCTCTCGTCTGAAACTGAAAGCTCTGTATAAGTTTCAAAAGGTCTGAAGCCTGTAATAGTACCGATAACCTTTGTGTACGCAGTAGTTTAGTTCGGTCAGCATCTTTTTAATGGCAAGCTGACGGTATCTTGAGTACTTTTCCTCAGTATTATTCAAGGGTTACGAATAAAGTGTTCATTCGATTATCTGATCAGCGAAATAACTGTGCACTATTATTCCGCAAAATAAATTAAGAAATTGATTATAAAATTCGCGATCCCAACCCCAAAGTATTTCACTATTCCTTTTGCGATCCTAGAGTAGTATTTGTCAGACATTATACCGTCATGAAAAGTGCTTTTAAAGCAACATTACGGCATTCGTGAAATAGGATATTTTAACAGCAATGAATGAATAACCTGCTCCTATTGAGTGTTTGATCACGTCGTTAGCGAGCAGTGGTGCGTTACTGTACAATTAAACTGTGAAGTTTATAAAATAATAATAATAATAATAATAATAATAATAATAAAACTTGGCAAAACTCCCAGGTCATTCAAAAGACTGGGAAGTGCAAAAATTGCTTTATTTGGAACAACCCACATTTTGCGCAAAGTATTGTAGAGGCACCCACTGTCCCTAGATCTGCTCCTTAGGTAACTGGTTGTAACCTGGAGTAGATTTTTTCAGCCGACTCATAACCTCTTTAGTCGTGATATAGTGGAATAATAATAATAATAATAATAATAATAATAATAATAATTAATAATAATTATTATTATTATAATAATAGTTTTCGTGAAAAGAACGTGCGCTCGGTGTCAGTTAAGCCAACAGTGAAGAAGTACAAATAGAAATATTAAAATAAATAATACGTACAAATATAAAAAAATACATACAATTCAAATAAAATTAAAATACAACACACAAAAATAGGTAAAATGGATGGATTCTTCCTTACTGCTCACATTTTTAAAAGCGTTCAAAATTGCATTAATAATTATGAGTCTAAGAAGGGAAGTAGGACTCTAAAGTTAAAAAAAATAATTTTCTGGAGGATTTTTTAAAAATTATATTAAGTAGCAAGGTCCGTGCTTATAAAAAAATTCAAAACACTGGCCCAATCTCTTTCTTTTTTTCTTGAACTCTTAAATAGATGGTACAATAAATGCAGGTAAATTGGTTTAACATTCTATATTATCTTATTAGAAAACGTAGCTTATTGCGTCAATATTTGTACTAACAAAAAGAAATGAGCCGAAATTTACAGAAAAATATGGAATATCATTGTGAAGCAAAAGTAGCGACTGGATTTTGTTGCTCCTCGCTTTCTATTCTCGTGCGCGTAATTATTCCGTGTGTATGCGAGGGACGGCCAGGAAGTCATTCATGGGAATGGGCAATTTCGCTTCGGATATTCCCCTCCCAACACGTACATTCACGAAAAACTGGGGATTCGTTGCGTAACGGCTAACACATGCGCCTTCCACGTCCGGGGTGCGCGTTCGATCCCCAGGCAATCCATGTGGAATTGTAGCGGACAAAATGATATATATATATATATATATATATATATATATATATATGTAGGTTTTCTCGTTTGTTTTTTTCCTTAGTTTCCTCTGCCTATCTTTATAACATTTCCTCCATTCCTTCTGCCTCTTTACACCGTTCAGGAGCTCATTATGAGCCTTTGTTGTTGCAGGGCCTCTAAACTCCATTTCATAATTAAATAAATTCAAGAAAAAGTGTTTCGTTGGAATGTAAATTTCTTCTTGAAATGCGGGCCGCATGGGTTGAATGGTAATACTCTCACGATTCGAAAACAATGTGATAATACAGTATTTGAATAAAAGAGCAAAATTACCAAAATGTTGGATTTTAGGAGACGTGCTCTGCCCCCATTCCCCTTCCCCTGCATCCGAGACAGTGTGCATGAAGGGGAGGGGGGCGGGGGCACTTGGCTGGCGGAAGCGCGGGCGACGGCGGCGTTATCAGCGTCCCCGCCGTCTTATCAGGCGTCGGCCCCAGTCGGCAGCGGCCGCGGTCGGAGGCGAGGCGAGAGCAGGGAGAAAGGCAGGCGAGCAGGCAGTCGATGCGGCCTCCAGCCAGCGAGCGAGCGCATCATGCTGCTGTTGCCGCCCCAGCTCGCGGCCCCGCACGCCGCCATGCCCACCCAAGAACAGGTAGAACGCGCACGCGCGTGCGCTCGCACCTCGCTCCGAATGGACTCGGCTCGGTTGGGATCGGTTCGCATAGACTCGGCTCGGCCAGGTTCGGTTCTCGTAGACTCGGCTCGGCTAGGTTCGGTTCTCGTAGACTCGGCTCGGTTCGGTTCGCTTGGACTCGGCTCGGTTCGGTTTGCTTGGACTCGGCTCGGTTCGGTTCGCTTGGACTCGGCTCGGTTCGGTTCGCTTGGACTCGGCTCGGTTCGGTTCGCTTGGACTCGGCTCGGTTCGGTTCGCTTGGACTCGGCTCGGTTCGGTTCGCTTGGACTCGGCTCGGTTCGGTTCGCTTGGACTCGGCTCGGTTCGGTTCGCTTGGACTCGACTCGGCTCGGTTCGGTTCGCTTGGACTCGACTCGGCTCGGTTCGGTTCGCTTGGACTCGACTCGGCTCGGTTCGGTTCGCTTGGACTCGACTCGGCTCGGTTCGGTTCGCTTGGACTCGACTCGGCTCGGTTCGGTTCGCTTGGACTCGACTCGGCTCGGTTCGGTTCGCTTGGACTCGACTCGGCTCGGTTCGGTTCGCTTGGACTCGACTCGGCTCGGTTCGGTTCGCTTGGACTCGACTCGGCTCGGTTCGGTTCGCTTGGACTCGACTCGGCTCGGTTCGGTTCGCTTGGACTCGACTCGGCTCGGTTCGGTTCGCTTGGACTCGGCTCGGTTCGGTTCTCTTGGACTCGGCTCGGTTCGGTTCGCTTGGACTCGGCTCGGCTCGGTTCGGTTCGCTCGGCTCGGCTCGGTTCGGTTCGCTTGGACTCGGCTCGGTTCGGTTCGCTTGGACTCGGCTCGGCTTCGGTTCGGTTCGCTTGGACTCGGCTCGGTTCGGTTCGGTTCGCTTGGACCTCGGCTCGGCTCGGTTCGGTTCGCTTGGACTCGGCCTCGGCTCGGTTCGGTTCGCTTGGACTCGGCCTCGGCTCGGTTCGGTTCGCTTGGACTCGGCTCGGCTCGGTTCGGTTCGCTTGGACTCGGCTCGGCTCGGTTCGGTTCGCTTGGACTCGGCTCGGCTCGGTTCGGTTCGCTTGGACTCGGCTCGGCTCGGTTCGGTTCGCTTGGACTCGGCTCGGCTCGGTTCGGTTCGCTTGGACTCGGCTCGGCTCGGTTCGGTTCGCTTGGACTCGGCTCGGCTCGGTTCGGTTCGCTTGCACTCGGCTCGGCTCGGTTCGGTTCGCTTGGACTCGGCTCGGTTCGGTTCGCTTGGACTCGGCTCGGCTCGGCTCGGTTCGGTTCGCTTGGGCTCGGCTCGGCTCGGTTCGGTTCGCTGGGCTCGGCTCGGCTCGGTTCGGTTCGCTTGGACTCGGCTCGGCTCGGTTCGGTTCGCTTGGACTCGGCTCGGCTCGGTTCGGTTCGCTTGGACTCGGCTCGGCTCGGTTCGGTTCGCTTGGACTCGGCTCGGCTCGGTTCGGTTCGCTTGGACTCGGCTCGGCTCGGCTCGGTTCGGTTCGCTTGGACTCGGCTCGGCTCCATTCGTCTGTTGTTTAGAACGAAATAGTGTGCATTTTCAAAAAACTGTCAAATTCCACATTTCAATAAGTATGCAAAATGGATATATAACTGAACCGGAAAACATTTTTCATATGTTAAACTACTATTACTGTATGTGTGTTTGTTGGGTCTTTTTGTTTCTTTTTCTCTCGAATCGGCCTCTATGGACCAGGCGAATGTGCATTTTATGCACGTAAGACATTGTGCTTTTTTTGGGAGGGGGGGAATCAGCATTGCTGCTAAGTCCATTTTTACACCCCAGGGTTGTTAGCCCTGGGGGTATTGATAATGATTGTGAGGGCTGAGAGGACGACACACACAAAAACAAATATACCAATGTCCGAGGTGTGACTCGAACCCGCGACCCCGCGGCTCGAGATCGCCACGGCATATTGCTTTAGCGATCTCGGCCACGAGGCCGACACTTGTTGAAATATTAATTTGTATGAGATTATTTCGTGATACTTGGAAGAATCATATGAACTTATAGTTAACCTTGTGCAAAATACTTGCTGACTCACAAAATATTTACTTGAGGCTTTCACTTCTCGTGAACTCGGGCGCTAATGAAGCTGTATTGTTTAAACATTCTGAAAAGTTGCCTCATGACATGGTTTAGGGTTCAAAGAGAGATACTTTCCAAGTAGAATCTCAAGGTTAATTGCAAAAGACGCAGAGAGGCCGTTGTATTGCTGCAGTCGAATTTCCTTTTACCCAACAAAACCTTAATGGTATTGCTAAAAAATGGCATAATAAAAGAATTTGGAAACGACCCTTGCAGACAGAGACGTTGGATTATTGATTTGGCAGTTGCATAGTTTTTATAATTTTGAAGAATGTGATTTTTTTCATTATTGGAAGTTTTGGATCGTGTATCTCGTGCATTAAACTTTCTTTTTTATATATACAGCGGGTACTCCAAACATAAGAGTATAAATTCGAAGGTAAAATTATAAAACCCTTCAAATACCGGTTGTTTTTATTTTATTATTTTTATTTGAGTCTTGAATTCTTTTTTAATTCAATTATTAAAAAGGAGGGGGTGTAAATATTTGATTGACTGTCGGCCGTACGTCTAGAAGTCCGGCCCTGACAATTACTGCTGCTCCTTTTCAACAATTCGTTGGGTTGTGTCGTTTTCTCTTCGTCCATTGTTAGGAAATCTTCCACAGTGGCGAAACAACTAATTTTGTGCCCCTGCCGTAAGTGTTGATTGATAGTAGATTACACGCCTTTATTCGACCGTGGTTATCTCGCTCATAATGTAGGCAGGCAATATCTCGGGTGAGATAAGAAAGTAAACATTTACTGAGACAAGTCAGATTGCCTGCTATTATGCATTTGATATAGGGACGGGGTTATCAGTGAGAAAACGCCGTTGTTGACTCATCTGGAGATGTCAAAACATCCGTAATGGGGAAAGGGAATTATGCAGTCATCTGCGATGCGGGAATTTTATGTCAGAGCAGCTAGAATCCGTAGTCATGCCCATGCAGGTAGTATCAGTTTAACGACCTATCGGGATCACGGGCAATAGGGATTTAGTAAAGCAGGCGTCTAGAAGATGCTTACGACAAACCTTGATGTAAACGTTATGTGGGTATTTCTAAGTCTTTCAGCGAATAGTTGACCAATAAGTCAACCGGCCGGTGTAGTATATCGACATTGAATTATCCGTAATAGTAATCTTTGCCATGTTTTCTTTACTGATTTTCATTTCGTTTTGTCCAGCTGGTATCTTTTTCTAAATAATTCAGCTGTTGCCGATTTTAAGGATAAGGTTAATGTGAAATATAAATTATTTTAGCGAAAATATAAACATTAATATTATAAATATAATTGGAGTAAATAATAAGACGCTGATGCTATAAACGTCACTTTTTACATTCGACTATTAGAATTGAAGTTAATTGGCGTATCATAACCTAACCTTCAAGATAGAAGCAAAGTTGAAACCCTATACTTTTTTTCTAGTATACCACGGAGGTGGGTAAGGGGCCATGAAGGCTCTGCCCTCGCCCCAGCTTCAACAGGAGTGCCAACTGTTGAAGTAAAATTGGTGCACTACGTTAACGCATGCCGGGAATGGAATGGAATGGACTGTTTCCATTCCATTCCATTTCATTCCGAGTCGCACGTATGGTTCTCAACGAGCTCGGCTATTGTGGTGCGTCAAGCTGGAACAGCCATGTCAACACACCAGAATGAAACATGTGAAATGAGATATTGCTAATTAATTGACACAATTTGCCAATAATTGCCTTGTATTTTCGGGACGAAAACTGGTGTGAGCTGGCTTCACGCGAAGCCAGCACACACATAAGTAAAATTCCGGTCGTAACTCGACGGAAACCCTCAAATGATGTATTGCTAATTCATTATGCGAGTCAATGAAAAGAATAAAAGTGGCTGTTGTACTAACCTGCATCCAAGACAGAAACTGCCAATGGGTTTCATCAGAATGTAACTAGAATATCAGTCGGTCCGGTGGCCGTGGTTGCAAACGTAGAAGTTCAACAAAGAACTCTGTTTGCCGGGTCTGGTATTTAAAAGTATCGCATTCGTCATTGTTATTTACCCGTGTATGTGGGATGTTGACCCGCCCCCACTCACCAAGTATCACTCATCCCATTCCTTTGTACCTGATGCGTAAGGCGATACGCTAGAAGTATGAATGCATTAATTGTGGAAGGCGCCAACTCGAAGTGCCTTCCCTCTAGTGAATAGTTGTGTAAATAGAGATTAGTAGAGAATGTGCCGCTTTAACAGCTGCTGCTTGGCCATTGCTGGTAATATAACTGCAAGATACGTCATTTTGTCAGTACTATCGTTTACAGTTATCTTATTTGTAAATGTTTTCATTACTAGGGAAAGGAATGTGTGGTGCAAATTATGGTCGTAAAAGGAGGAAAAAGATTGTGAAATGCATGCAAAAAGGAGCAAAAAATGTGCTGCGGATACAACTGTATTAAACCTTTCCCTATTCATCAATCTCTTACAATGTCGTCGCCCTGCATGGAGTTAATTTGTTCCACGACCTGTCAAAATGGTCCCTTCTCGAGTAACTCTGTAACAGTGCGGAGCTGCTGCCACCAGGTGACGTTCCGTATTCCGTACTGGGTTACGAGGCACCTGGCTCCTCCACAGGGTAATTACCGCTTTACGTGTAGAGGCTCACGGTATACGCTAGTGCCGAGTTAGTAAGTACTAACAATAATTCGGTCCCGACGGTCACTTGGCTGGTAAGAGTGGGGGAACCGTGGTAAAGGCCATGAGGAGCCGCGCCTGGAGGTTAGTCCAGTTTAGACAGCGGGAAGAATATGAGACAAACCACCTGAGCTGTGGTTTCTCAAAGATTCAAAGAGGTTAAAAGGTTCTCATAATAGTACAAGTAGTATATCCGTGCGAGAATTGTAGCCTGTGGAATACTGACCCTTCGTTCTCTTTTCCTATTTTTAGAAGAAAGAACTTCAAACCAAAATTAAGTTTTGTAAACAGGGACGAACATGACGGACGCGAAAGACAAACAAACTAGCGTAATTGACTGTTGTGTAAACGTCCCCCGTTGTTCCAGTAGGCAAACCTCGATTCGTTCCACTAAATTGAGCATCCCGCGCTTTCCAGCCACTTATTAGTGAAACAGACCCTGAGACGCGAAAGAGGACTTAATCAGGACGTTCTGATAAAAATTCCGTTTTCACTGCAGTTGACGCTTATTTTAATGTTTGTTCGCACTCTTCAACTTCTTCTGTGTGGAGTGCTGAAGTACCTAGGTCTTTTTGTATTAAGGAGGACGCACTTACGCTAATGACATTCCAACAACGGCGTGTCTGTGAGTGGTGGTGGTGGTGGTGGTGGTGGGTGGAGATATGCCCCGCTTTAATTTCCATTGCCCGATTTTAGTGTAGAATAAAATGAATGAAAATATGCCATAAATTGTTTTAATAATGCACTAAATATCCTTCGTACGCCTTCCTTCGGAGGGAAGTAAAGCCGGCTGCCCCATGTTAGTAGATTTACTTGCATGTAAAAGATCCTCAAGCCTAAATGACGCCTCTGAGCTAAATTCAAATCGCCGGTTTCGTCGCCTCATACCTTCTTTCCGCTAGTTGGTGAAAGGAGTGTAACAAAATTTGCGTGGTCAGACGGAAGAGCAGGCCTCATGGCCTGAGTCTCGCCACGTAAAATAAGGCAATTCAATTCAATTCAATTCAAAAATATGCAAAAATATATTAAATTTAAACGACGGAGATGCACGTAAAAATTCCATACGCTACGTACAAGGAAAATCGAAATTACTTCCTGATTTAAATCCTTAGATGTTGCAGAGAACAAATAGGAATATACACGCAACTGATCCAAATCTCAACGCAAATGGGAAACGGAAACTGACAGAGATAAGACGTGGCCGACCAATTCTACGAAATCAATGTTTGCTGTACTGTTTGTTGTTGACTTCCTCTTCCCCGGAAAGCTGTAAGCAGGATTACGACTGAAGGCTTCATTGTGCTGCCCAATTCTGGGAATAATTTGATTTTATGTGTGGTAATCCTTCATTTCGTTGCATTACATTGTAGTGATTTTGAAATTTCGTGTTTTACTTTGTAGGTAATGCTCTGTGATAAGGAATTATATTAAATCAGGTTCCCAATTAACTAATATTATTAATTGCTTTCCTGTGTAGCAGCGACTTCGCGAACCCACAGAGAAAATACAAATTTGTACAGCGGAGAACATAAATCGAATCAATATGGAAATCATGACGGAGTAGGAGCGGGGTATTCTAAATCGAACATAGGCTTTTTTTAACGCAATGTGGGATAGAAATATAATTTATTCGTAAATATCAGTGTTGATTCGTGGCAGGGGGATTGTTTCACCACACTTTCTACGTATCTAAGTTTATATCGAATATTATCGAAGGAAGAGTAAGATTCCTCCCAGCGTATCAAGAACATGGGATGGACGATCGGCCTTACGGAAGGGAATGAGTATTGTATAGGATCGCTTCCTGGCTGTGACCCCATGCTGTAGCATGCTCGTGCGACATTCGCGGAAGAGATCAGGGAGACCACTGATAAGGACAGTCGGCCTACGAATTCAATTCCGGAAGGCGCCACGAACTCGCTGGTGATAAACAAAACTGAAAATACCTGGCATTTTGCCGGTATCGAACTGGCCACCTCCCCAATCGATAGTATCCTTGGGCCGTAAGGTCTTTACCGTTGTCTTAACGCTAGGTAATATAATAATAACCAAACAAAAACAACAAATTCAAACTGATCGCACGATAGTGGCAAACAAACCGGATATTGTTATCCGGGATTTGGAGAATGAATCGTGTCTACTAGTAGATGTTGCTGTGCCGTACGTCCAAAACGGCGTAACAAAGGAGGCAGAGAAATATCTTCAATACAGAGTTTGGGAATCGAGGTCAGCCGCATGTGGGACGTAAAAGTATAGGTCGTACCTATTGTCATCGGAGCCCTGTGGTTTGTTCCCCAAAATTTGAGTAACGGCTTGGCAGAACTCCAGGTCATTCAAAGAGCTGGGAAGTGCAAGAAATTGCTTTGTTTTTGAACACGTTTTGCCCAAAGTATTGTAGAGCGCAACACATTTTGCGCGAAGTATTGTAAAGGCACCAATAGTCCTCTAGATCTACTCCTTAGGAAGCTGGATGCAACCCGAAGTAGATTTTGTAATTAACAGACTCATAACATCTTTAGTCGTGAATTAGAGGAATAATAATAATAATAATAATAATAATAATAATAATAATAATAATAAACGATAAATACGCTTTGGTCTTGTATAACCTGTGTATTTGTCCTTATGATAAAAGAAAATAAACATTAAAATAAACTGCATAATAATAATAATAATAATAATAATAATAATGTATGACGATAATAGAAATACAACTATAATTAGAATAAGGTTATTCACTTTTACAAATAACACAATTTTTAAATTCATTTATCTCATTGAATGAATTTTGACCTTGCTCGTCCTGGCGCACTCAAAGTGAATCCCAAGTTTGCAGAGGACCTTCCCCCGAAAGCGCACTTGCATAACGCGCTGCCTTCAGCCTATAAATACGCCACAGTCCGTCTCCCACCCCACCCCACCCCGCGGCGCAACGCCGCCGTCCCTTATCGAGTGGCGCCCCCGAGATAAAGCGAAGAGGTTATCGCCTGCGGTTGCGCGGCCACGGAGCCGAGCGGCCCAGACCGCTGCGGCACGCCGTCTGAGGACAGAGTCCCCGACTACGACCTGGTGCTAGCGATGCGACGTCTAAAACGAAACGTCCATGTTAATAATACATCGACCGAAATCTATCGATGTGTTAAAAGCTGGTTTAATAAACTCTTAACATTGAAAAAAATATTTGTTAGAATTTAGTCTCTTGTGAAGATGTGCAAGATGTACCCTTTCTGCATTGGGCGGTTCATTGTCATGTTCGATCGCGTCCCAAATTCCTTCCTTGTTGCTAGTTTTGCGTATTCCCCTTCTAATAGGCGTCCCGATTGGCTAATTACTTGTTTACCCATAACTGTATTTAGTCTTTGATATCTGGTCTCTTTTCTATTCATGATTTGTATTTATTCATAATGTTATCCACGGAAATTCCGCACGTGTCTGTAACTAAAATTAACACTTTATTTTTCCGTCGTTTTATTGCACTGGTTACTTCCTATTATTCTTTCTTTACTTATATTTTTAATTTTGTCGTCAGTGTTGTCCTCCATTGTAGCTTTTCTAATACTTTCCCTTTTAAACATTTTATGATGTTTTTTATATAACTCCAGTATAATTAATATTATATGGCACAATGAATCCAATTTTGAACCGATAAGTGTTTCTAGGCAGCAGTTTCTCTGCGCTGGCATTCGTCCTTAGCGTCATTAATATTGTAGTTTTTCAATGTTAATTTTTTGTTTCCTTTTTGATGGTACAGAGAGATCTCGGAAAATGTGACTCGCGCCATTCCTGGACTCTCCGAATATGCGAAAAGTGCAAAAGTTACCAATAATGAGAGAAAGTACAGTGTGTTTCGTTCGCCGAGGATTCCGGCCGCGTCGCCCGGGTAGTCGAGGGGCTCATTCGCCCGGCAAACCGCTGACTCAACTCCCGTGCCATCCGAGAACTATCGCTGCGCACCTTAAAGATGATGGCTGAATGTGGTGTCCTTCGACTCGAATGCATTCTTGGCACCGCCAAAACACATTTTGATTTGCCCTTTGAAGTAAGTCTCGAGGAATTGCTGCGATTTTCTCTTCAATAGAGCTTCACGAACAACCACTTCACGACATAAAGATCGGAGTGTGGTGTGCGTTGAGTTCCACAAGAATTATCGGACCTATTTTTTTCAACACCACCGTTACTGCTGACGTTTACATACATCACAGATTGGCATTATTCTTCGAACAATTGACACCAGAAGAAAGGCACTATGGTTACGTTCAAAAGGATTCGGCGACTGCTCAGACTGCTGTTCGATCCATGAACTTTTTAAATAATGTTTATTGTGACAATTGTATAATTAGTCGTGGGTTATGGCGTCCTAGATCATCTGATCTATCTCCTTGTGATTTTTTCCTTGGGAGGTACTTGAAAGATCAGGTGTATGCAGAATACCCGCATTCGGAAGAAGAGCTCCAGCGCTCTATTGAAGAGAAAAATCGCAGCAATTCCTCGAGACTTACTTCAAAGGGCAAATCAGAATGTGTTTCGGAGGTGCCAAGAATACATTCGAGCCGAAGGACACCATTTTCAGCATCTTCTTTAAGGTACGTTAAGCGGCGCAGCGATAGTTCTCGGATAGCACGGGAGTTGAGTCAGCGGTTTGCCGGGCGAATGAGCCCTCGACTGCCCGGGCGACGCGGCCGGAATCTTCGGCGAACGATAAAAAAAACACCCCGGTAAATGCTTTTATACCCCCTGGCATTAATAAATACGAGTAAACAATTTGTTAGATCGCAAGGGGTAAGGGTCATAAAAGAGTTCATTAATCATCTGTGGTTACACTCTTGGACTTTCCCATGCACGTAGTAGACATAGAGAAAGTATTGTATTTGTGCGCGAGAAAGTGAGAATTTTTCACAGAAAAACACCTTTTTGTGGGCATCTGACACCGTAAAAGTCGACTTGTCGTTCTGTATATGGGTATGTTTCGTCTTTGTATACGTATACATCAGATCTACATTTTGCGGCTTCTTACCGAAAAGTTGATGTTCTTCTCAAAATAGCACGAAGCGGACTCTGTGTATTGGTGGATCTTGACTCCATCAGAACACACGTCCATTTCGATCACAGTATTTTTCGAACTGACTTCGGATACTTGTTAAAACCTGAAACTACAGTATAAGGAATTCCTTCCTATCCACAAAAAATTGACCAAAATGATTATGAGAGGTTACAGTAGTATTCAAAGAAGGGTTTAAGGGTTAATGTTGTGCAGGCCATAGGAGTGTATCAATAACAACAAAGTGTACTGATCACTATTAATTAGAACGATTTAAAAATGGAATTCTCCTTCTTTGCCTGTCCCAAACACAAGGAAACTTCGTTTTTTTTCTGTCACCGGTTAGAAGTATAGTCCGACGTGCTTTCTCTGTAATTCGCAGGTTCTCAGTTCTTCGCGTTGTTTTGTCCCAAAGACCCGCCCTCCCCCCTCTGGACTTCGACCGTGATGTGAATAGGAACCGCACACTCGCGATTTAGAGCTCATTCGCAACTTGCGTCCAACACCCTTGCTGGAATCGCCGGTGCTACCTCCACGGATATTATGTCCTAACTAGAAATTGCGTTGTACGATCGTTGGCAGTTGAGGATAGGTAGAAGGGAGAGGGAGAGGAGATGAGGAATAGGTGGAGGGAGATGAGAGGAGATGAGGAATAGGTGGAGGGAGAGGAGAGGAGATGAGGATGGGTGGAGGAGAGGAGAGGAGAGGAGATGAGGATAGGTGGAGGGAGAGGAGAGGAGATGAGGATAGGTGGAGGGAGAGGAGAGGAGAGGAGAGGAGATGAGGATAGGTGGAGGGAGAGGAGAGGATAGAGGAGAGGAGGAGATGAGGTTAGGTGGAGGGAGAGGAGAGGAGAGGAGATGAGGATAGGTGGAGGGAGAGGAGAGGAGAGGAGATGAGGATAGGTGGAGGGAGAGGAGAGGAGAGGAGATGAGATAGGTGGAGGGAGAGGAGAGGAGATGAGGAGAGGTGGAGGGAGAGGAGAGGAGATGAGGATAGGTGGAGGGAGAGGAGAGGAGATGAGGATAGGTGGAGGGAGAGGAAGAGGAGAGGAGATGAGGATAGGTGGAGGGAGAGGAGAGGAGAAGATAATTGACGTGGGCGCGCATGAAGTGCCTCTCCCCTGACGGATGCTTGCTCTGCGATAACACGTAGCGCCGGGCAAACAGGTGGGAGGGGAGGGGAGGCGAAGGCGGGGTTCTGAAGCGGAGGCGGCGGCGTATCGCTGGCCGCTTGTGTAACTTCTTGCTTCGTCACGCCGCCGCGCCACCCCCTTCCCCTGGCCTTCGCAGCCACACCCGCCCCCGCCGCCCCCTGCGCGACGGCGAAGCTCGCCCCTGCTACGCCGCCCCGCCCACCCACGTCACGTTCTGCCCGCCAAGGCATCGCAACTTACCCTCCACTGGAAGGAAAGTGCTAGGGTGAATGGTTTATGAACGTGATTGATAGTTTAGATGTGGTGGGATGAGCAGCGAAATCAAGCCACAACCGTGTGGGGGGGAAAACGCTCGTGCCTTACTTGTGATTGACGCCAACTAAAGAAGTGGGTCGAAGCCCATCACTACCGGGAGAATTGTACCTGCTTCCTACCGTTTTCCTTGATTGGTTGTTTTCGTGGTTTCTTCTTAACGTTATAGAAGGATACCGGAGTGGTATTCTACGTAATGGGTCACGGAGCAAACGAGATCTTTCTTGGCTTGTTATCTTCCTCTTCTTGGCTTGTTTTCTTCCTTTTCTTGGCTTGTTTTCTTCCTTTTCGTGGCTTGTTTTCTTCCTTTTCGTGGCTTGTTTTCTTCCTTTTCTTGGCTTGTTTTCTTCCTTTTCTTGGCTTGTTTTCTTCCTTTTCGTGGCTGTTTTCTTCCTTTTCGTGGCTTGTTTTCTTCCTTTTCGTGGCTTGTTTTCTTCCTTTTCCGTGGCTTGTTTTCTTCCTTTCGTGGCTTGTTTTCTTCCTTTTCGTGGCTTGTTTCCTTCCTTTCGTGGCTTGTTTCCTTCCTTTTCGTGGCTTGTTTCCTTCCTTTTCGTGGCTTGTTTTCTTCCTTTTCGTGGCTTGTTTTCTTCCTTTTCGTGGCTTGTTTTCTTCCTTTCTTGGCTGGTTTTCTTCCTTTCTTCTTTTTCGCCTTGGTGTTTTACTTTCTCACTACGGAATAGAGAGAAAGTTATGTAATTCTGCGCGAATAAACTGCGAAATTTTCGGCAGAAAAATCTTATGACAGGGCCCCGGTAACGAAAAAGTGGATAAATCCAATCGCTAAGTTTAGAAAAAATCCACTAACAAGTGATGTGGCCAGAATCCATGTTTTGACGAATGAGAGCAAAACGTGTGTCTGTCCGTCCGCCTGAATAATGCTAACGGCTAAACCGTTCAGCAAATTTTCTCCAGAAATTGATATTCCCCATTTGATCTGGCTGATGTCGCAGTCCCTTGAATTTAAAAACTATATTTAAATTTTGGGCGTGTACTTTACCTGGAGCCCCTGGGGATTTTCCAAATTTTTAAAAGCCTCCATCGTTTTTGATTAAATTTTGTTGGATAGTGTGAAGGATACGTAATAGAAAAGTACAGATCTTATGTTCGTTGAAAACTCTTCGAAAATTGCAAAAGGTCAAAATTTTTTTCGGAGTCTTCCTAAAACCTATTAAAGATTGATTATTCCTATTAAAGATAGATATTAAGAGAAAATATCTCTGTTCCTTAAAGAAAGATTTTAAAATTTGATTATGAAAATTTTTTCGAAAGTACTTTTTCCGTAACTTTGCGTGCTATTTTAGGGCCACTAGCTTCTTTTCTTGCCTTGTTTTTTTTTCTTCTTTTTCTTTTTTTTTGCCTTTTCCAGTCTCTCCGTTTTTCCACTCTTAAAACTGAACTAAGGAGCGATAGGCCAGTATTGCGTGCTCGTCCGACTCATTCTGCTGTGTTGGAGAAAATTGACACTGCCTAGAGTCGTGTTTGCAACGGCCCGGCCATTCCCAAGGGTCACCATATGCCTTGTATTGGAATAACATGGATCCTTGTGAACATTGCGCTCTTTGTGTAAATCACTGTGTAAAAATTGAAAATGTATTATAACAGAACTTCGAGCAGTCAGCCCGTCAACTTCGTTGCAGCCGCTGCTGTGCCTGAGTAAACATACAATATTTTGCATGTATATTAACAAATAGAAAGACGTAAAACGTCCAGTTTGACATAATTGCAGGTAATGTCAATTGTACATTTGATTGTACATTGATTTCGACATTGTGCTTGTTTCAGATGGAGGGCATTCAGAAGGCCTAAAGAGTGTTAAAAGTTCAAAATGCCTCTTTTTAAAAAATACCACCCCAGGCTCGTAACGTTCAAGAAAATTATGTGAATCGATGTGTCAAAGTTCCTTCAAATGATTACATGTGTTACAGTGTGGATTGCTTGTGCGTCTGCAAATTTTCTAATTAATAGGTCGGCTTAAATCTTTGGGAGGGTGGTAACTCCCTATCCAGCAGAAGCATGTTGTTGTCGCGTGGAGTTGTCGAAAAATATGTAAAAGCGCTTTAGTTACTTTAGCGTATTTATATAGATTGAGGTAATAAATCGAGAGATAGATGAGTTTCTAGAGTCTTTCGGGATTTCTCTCGTCACTAAATCGTGCACGTTTCATAAGCGTTCTGCGACGTCAATAGAGATGGAGTGGTAAAGCTATCCCGTTTCCTTGCACGAGTTCCACTTATGTGCGTGTGTCCTGGTTTCGCTCTCCGCGAGTTGACCGAACGTGCGTGCGACGCAGCCACTAAGCGCGCCTCGGGGCGGGCGCTTACTGGCACAGTGGGAAGATTGATCGATCAAACTTCTGCGTCTTGATTCGCCTCACTCCAGACCACGCCGGGAGAGGTGGCTCAGGGCATCAACTGACGCCACTGCAGTGCCCTCTGACCGAGAGGTCCTAGGATTCCACTCCCCACCCCGCCCCCGCCAAGCAGATTGGCCACGCCCACACACCAGACAGCTCTTGCTCCAGGCAGCGGAGACGCGCCGGCTGAGGTGGCTCAGGGCATCAACTGATGCCACTGCAGTGCCTCTGACCTGGAGGTCCTAGGATTCCACTCCCCACCCCACCCCGCCCCCGCCAAGCAGATTGGTCACGCCCACACACCAGACAGCTCTTGCTCCAGGCAGCGGAGACGCGCCGGCTGAGGTGGCTCAGGGCATCAACTGATGCCACTGCAGTGCCTCTGACCTGGAGGTCCCTAGGTACGAGACTCGACGGTGGCAGGATTTTCGATTCTAGCCAGATGGCTAGGTCGAGTTCTCTGTCTGTCTGGAAGAGAATTCTAGCGGCCGGTTGCTCTGATCGGTAGTTTTCCGTGGTTTCTCCGATCAACACCAAGGAAGTGTTGGAGCAGTACCCTTACAAACGGACCGCGCACGATCTTCCCATCCCTTGCCTTGCCCTATCACCCCTTACACACATTTTCATGCACTATTTACACTTTCATCACCGCCACCGTTCGAGCAAAACTATGTACTACACCTACGGGACTATCTGTCTTAGCTGTTTGACGCTCTTGGAATAGCTAGTTACCAATCAATCCAGACCCATCTACGATGCAAGGGTATGCACTGTTCCGCAGCACCGATTTTTGCTCGTTTGCGCGCTGCGAACCACACCACTGGCACTTCGTTCGAAAGCCGAGCCAGACTTCGCTGGCCGCCATGCGTCATGGCAAGCGAGCAGTGCCAGGAAAAAAGATTTTGAAAGTGGACAATTTACAACCAGCCACAATTAACACTGTGTGTATGTATTTAAAATAAAAGACACAATATTTTTTTAAAAAGGCCTTCATATATTTGATTCAATGACTTGTAACAAGGTGATAAATTTTGTATCTGGCTGCGTTTGAAATTCCCGCTAATGTCGTGTCGCAATTTGGTACATGCTCATTTGCTGAAGCCCGAGAAGCTGCGAAGTTGCACGCCCATGTCCTTGCATCAAGGACCCTTCCTTTTTTTTTTTACCATCTAAAGCACAACCCGTCACGTTTTCGCTACCTCGAGCGCTGGGTCTGTTGCTCAGATTTCAGTAGGCGGCCGCGGAGAGCAGGTGTGCTATGAGAAATTGTGTGGTGGCAACTGCTGCCGAGTTTTTGAGAATGAAAGAGGTCAAAGCGACGGTCACCAACAGACCAAACCCGCAATGCATTGCGGCAACGGTGGCTATCTTCATTCATATTGCGGAGCTTTTGGACGGCGAAACGTTTCAGGCATCGACAGCCACAATCGATTTTATGCGCATTCGCAATTTATTTCGCATCACTTTTGTGCGCATGCGCAGATGATTGAGTTGGCAGTCGATTACGGTACGCTGTACCGTGCAGAAACGTCCTGGTTCCTCAAGCCTGTCGATTTTAATATTTTCTTTTAATCTCCAACGCCTTCTCTGAGTGTCGATTATGTTTTGTTCGATATGCAACTGATATCCCTCTTAGTTTCTCTAAGCATGTATGCTCTCCTGTATTCGTACTTGTATCAAAGAGCCGCATTGAATGAGTCCCGCACTGCTCAACCGAACTTCACGTATTCTCATTTCTTTTCTGCAGCTAACGTTCGTCAAACGGGGTCTTCTGATGAGCAGCCAGTATGAAATAGTTTTCTTCCCTATCCCTCCTCTCTATCAGGAAAGTCGTTGCTCTTGTGTTCGCTCCGGCCGCCCTCGGAAGCGCCTTCATTGCTCCCGATGGAGAATTCTGATAGGCCCATAACTACGGAGAAGTAGTTCAGAAACTACTTAATTACAGCGCATGTGTTATGATTATAGGCTGGATTTTCGCGTAACTACATCTTTTCTTTGTCAACTTGAAATTAGATGAAACCTTGACAGAAATTTGAATCATCAATCGGACGTTATTTTAGTACTCGCTCTATTTTTGCGCGAAATTACACATTTTGGTAATGCTATCTGAAAATTGCACATTTTGTTGCTTTACTGGACGAATTCCCAAGATTCATAGTTTTATTGCATAAAATGTTGTTCTTAACAAGTTGTTTTAATTTACCTTTTTTTAAGTTTTCATTGAAGAAAACGTTTTTTATGACTTTACCTGGCATTGTATTCGAGAGGTCTATGACACCTAAAAGCCATTATATATGTATCAAAATTTCCCCAATTTCTCCTCTAAAGTGTAAAATAAAATTTCCCGTCTAATGCGGATTAACTGGATTTTTTAGGCTACACAACAGTTTCGCAAAGTTTTCATATTTTTATTGTATGTTTCGGTGTTTGACTGCACGTTTTAGAGTATTACTACACGAAATTCTGTATTCAGTTATCTTGAATTTATTAGTATAACTGTTGATAATGTAAAATAACTTTTTCAATAAAGGATGAGACACTGATGTTGTCTGGTATCAATATTTTTATTTAGAGTTAAAGATCTTTTTCGATAGCTTAGCTATCATCATCAGAGCTAAGCTATCGAAAAAGATCTTTTAGCTCTAAATAAAAACATTGATACCAGACAACATCAGTGTCTCATCCTTTATCTTGAATTTGTTAAAAGGCGTGATCAATTCTTACGAGTTCGGGTGATCAAAATAGAACTGATTTATACCGTGCCTCATTAACAATGATGGAAAGCTAAAGTTCCCTTGGTTACTGCGATTTTAGCTACCAAAAGGTTACTAACATCTCCTGACAATTTGTAGGATTTGGCAATGTATTGTGCAATATTTAAAATATTGCTATCGTGTACGTGGATTTTTTTTTCAATTAAACTTTTGCGTCTCAACCATTCGAAATCTCGAAGGAGTTTATTAGACAAAATATGCTTAAAATTGTCTTAAGAGCTGATATTCGAAGTTTTGTCCCAGGTCACCTATTTATAGAAATATTGCTTGGGCGAGACTTGTAAGCGCTGTGCTGAGGAAACTAGTCTCCTCCATTAACAGGTCCGTGTGTCGATGGAAAACAAATTGATGGCGGATACTATGTTATCTCCGTGAACGTGCGAAGGCCGTTTCCCCGTATGTTTATTAGTGTTGAAAAAATCTGTGCGTCTTTGAAGATTCTTTGCCTAGTAGTCCCTTTAGGTAGGCAACCCACAGAACGCCCGTGTCATGCGTGAGAACTCTTAACATTGGGAATACAAAGTCACAAAGTTACATTAAATTATTGAGGAAATTCCTGCGTTTTGAATATTAGTAGAGTTACGCAATAGATACGTTGAACTTACTTGGTAGTAACTGATTCTTTAATTTAAATGTATGAAGCACTGAGAATGAAGACGGCAGCCACAAGAAGGGCATTTTGCAGAAGAGCCTAAACTACGTTACGCGTCATAGTATGAGAACACGGATCTACTTTTTTCTCCTCCAAAAATTTCCACTATCTCTTTGTAAAATATCCTACTCAATTCCTTCAGGATATTTTTCTTTCAAGTTTCACTGTACAAATGATGACGCAACTGGTTTGAAATCCCGTTTGAAAGGCTTTGTTAGCGTCTTTAATACTATCAGAGGAGAAAAAAAATAATATCCATCGACAATCCGCCCCCCTCCCCCTAATGATGATTCTCTCTCGTTGAACGCTTGAAATGTTTGGCAAATTTTTATCGAGTTTCGCATGGACTCCATGAAATGCGAGCAAACACATGGTTGGGATTATTTCTGCTTCTCTAAACATAATTTTCTACGCACCAAGTGCCTTATCAACGATTTTCGCTGAAACGAGTTAAGGGAAGATACAGCAGTAGCGGTAAATATATTTCGAGTGAATAACGCCAAAAAACACGCAAAGTTAATGGGGAAAAACACGCAAATCAAATAATGAAAGGCAGCTTTTTTGCTTAGTGCAGCGATCGACGTCACCGTTCTTTGCGTGTGAAAGCTAAACCGACGCCGATACCCCGGTCGCCGCGCTCGAATTGCTAATCTCTTCACACGGAGCCGCTCTCAAATTGCTAATCCCTTCACACGGTGCCGCGCTCGAATTGCTAATCCCTTCACACGGTGCCGCGCTCGAATTGCTAATCCCTTCACACGGAGCCGCGCTCGAATTGCTAATCCTTCACACGGAGCCGCGCTCGAATTGCTAATCCCTTCACACGGAGCCGCGCTCGAATTGCTAATCCCTTCACACGGAGCCGCGCTCGAATTGCTAATCCCTTCACACGGAGCCGCGCTCGAATTGCTAATCCCTTCACACGGAGCCGAGCTCGAATTGCTAATCCCTTTACACGGAGCCGCGCTCGAATTGCTAATCCCTTCGCACGGAGCCGCGCTCGAATTGCTAATCCCTTCACACGGAGCCGCGCTCGAATTGCTAATCCCTTCACACGGAGCCGAGCTCGAATTGCTAATCCCTTTACACGGAGCCGCGCTCGAATTGCTAATCCCTTCGCACGGAGCCGCGCTCGAATTGCGAACCGCCTTCGCACGGAGCCGCGCTCGAATTGCGAACCCGCCTTCGCACGGAGCCGCGCTCGAATTGCGAACCCGCCTTCGCACGGAGCCGCGCTCGAATTGCGAACCCGCCTTCGCACGGAGCCGCGCTCGAATTGCGAACCGCCTTCGCACGGAGCGCGCTCGAATTGCGAACCCGCCTTCGCACGGAGCCGCGCTCGAATTGCGAACCCGCCTTCGCACGGAGCCGCGCTCGAATTGCGAACCCGCCTTCGCACGGAGCCGCGCTCGAATTGCGAACCCGCCTTCGCACGGAGCCGCGCTCGAATTGCGAACCCGCCTTCGCACGGAGCCGCGCTCGAATTGCGAACCCGCCTTCGCACGGAGCCGCGCTCGAATTGCGAACCCGCCTTCGCACGGAGCCGCGCTCGAATTGCGAACCCGCCTTCGCACGGAGCCGCGCTCGAATTGCGAACCCGCCTTCGCACGGAGCCGCGCTCGAATTGCGAACCGCCTTCGCACGGAGCCGCGCTCGAATTGCGAACCCGCCTTCGCACGGAGCCGCGCTCGAATTGCGAACCCGCCTTCGCACGGAGCCGCGCTCGAATTGCGAACCCGCCTTCGCACGGAGCCGCGCTCGAATTGCGAACCCGCCTTCGCACGGAGCCGCGCTCGAATTGCGAACCCGCCTTCGCACGGAGCCGCGCTCGAATTGCGAACCCGCCTTCGCACGGAGCCGCGCTCGAATTGCGAACCCGCCTTCGCACGGAGCCGCGCTCGAATTGCGAACCCGCCTTCGCACGGAGCGCGCTCGAATTGCGAACCCGCCTTCGCACGGAGCCGCGCTCGAATTGCGAACCCGCCTTCGCACGGAGCCGCGCTCGAATTGCGAACCCGCCTTCGCACGGAGCCGCGCTCGAATTGCGAACCCGCCTTCGCACGGAGCCGCGCTCGAATTGCGAACCCGCCTTCGCACGGAGCCGCGCTCGAATTGCGAACCCGCCCTTCGCACGGAGCCGCGCTCGAATTGCGAACCCGCCTTCGCACGGAGCCGCGCTCGAATTGCGAACCCGCCTTCGCACGGAGCCTAGTCAAGAGCGTTTCCAAGTGTCGCTGGTGCTGGCTATGCCATTCTTTATCTGGAGGTACACGAACTGGTGCTGCTATGGCGTTAGTTAGCTAGTTAATACTTGATTTTACGTGGTGAGACTTCGGCATTCGCGCTCGCCCTTACGTTTGTCCAGACAAATTTTCTCTAGGCACCTTTCACCATCTAGTGGAGGATGAAGGTATTATCAGGCAACGAAACGATCAATTTGAATTTAGCTCAGAGACGTCGTTTAGCTTGGAGGATATTTACATACAATAAAACTACTAACATGGGACGGCCGGATTTACTTTCCCCTCCAAAGGAGGGCGTGCGAGGAAATTTTTCTCACTTAAAAATCCACGGCATCGATCGGGTTTGAACCCGCAAAACTTTGCTACAGCATCCCGACACGGTA
>JAHLJT010005437.1:71533763-71602947 GCA_031308135.1 Acheta domesticus
TCTGGCTGACCAATTTCCTCAACTTGGACGCACTACTGTTTACAATATTGTCACAGAAAACCTCGCATACCGCAAATTGTGTGCAAGGTGGGTACCAAAATGCACACCCACCACCACAAAGAGCAAAGAATGTCTAGTGGACGAAAGTTTTTGGCCCGTTATCCACAAGAGGAGATGATTTGTTTTCTCACATTGTTACTGAGACGAGACGTGGGATCCTACGCCAACCCAGAAACAAAAACTGGCAATCGATGCAGTGGCGACAATCATCTCTCACCAAAATTGAAAAAGTTTACAGCAAATCAGTACACAATGGTCGAAAATTGATGGCTACAGTTTTCAGGGACAAAGACGGTGTTCTTTTGTTGGTTCATGGAACGTGGGACAACAATTCCAGCTGACATGTACTGCAAAACGCTCAAAAAATTGAGACGTGCGATCCAAAACAAAACGCCGCGGGAAACGGTCATCTGGCATAATTTTCCTCCACGATAACGCGCGTCCTCACACTGCTGCCAAACAACCAAGGGAGAACATTCAAGATTTTCGTTGGGAACTTTTGACGCCACCCACCGTACGTGCCCCCGAACCTTTGCACCTAGCGACTACTTCCTCTTGCTTGCATTTTAAAAAGTGGTCGGTGGACAACGTTTTGAACCGAAGGGGACTCAAAAACGCCCGTGTCAACTGGTTCAAAGCTCCACAGGCGGCAAGCTGCTAAATGCAGAGGGGGTTAAAGAAGCTGGTGTCAGCGGTACAAAAAATGCTTCAAAGTGAACGTCGATTATGTAGAGGAAGTAAAGTAAGATTGTACCTAACTAAATAGACAATAAAATTTGTTCTTATGAGTACATTTTTTTCTGTGACCAAAACGCCCTTACTTTATGAACGCGCCTCGGATATGATATTATGCCATACTAAGCTAGTAATAGGTAAAGTGTTTCCGTGCGTTTGCGCTCGCCGCCGTCGCGCCGTTGAAGGTGCTGCTGGGGTGGGGGGGCGAGGTGGGGCGAGCGTGCCGCTGAGGGTGGGGGTCCCAGGAGGCGCGGCGATCGAGTGCGCGCCGGAAATGAGTCGCGGAGCGAAGGGGGCAGGCGGGGCGGGCGGGGGCGTTGCCCCAGAACCGTCCGTTCCGCCCCTGCGATCTTTCCTTCCGCTCGCTCACCGCGCCGCCCGCCGCTGCCTAGGGATGGCCAACGGCTCTGTGCTTCGCGCAGTGGGAAGGCCGTGTCGTACGCGAACTCCACTTTGGATTTCGTTGATTCGTGTTTCCGGGCGCGTCGACTGCGTAAGGTCATTCGTTCCGGAAGCGTAATGCATATTTTTTATCGCGGCAGATGGCGGTGATCTTGCCCCCGCAGGACGTATAAAATTCACAACGGCTTGCGGGGTTTCCCCAATCAGGTATCTCCTATCGAGGCACGCCCCAGCCGATATAGGCTGTAAGCTCTCGACTGGGATCCTGGCATGTGTGCTAATGCCAGCGGCGGATCCAGCCGATACTTTTGGCGGGGGACATCATAGATGTTTGTTAAATAATATGCATATTTGTTATTCTATTGTATATTATTTTTGTAGGGTGTGTGTGATATTATTCAATATTTTTTTAATATTTACATAATTATAACATAAATAATTATTGAAATCAATTTTGCCAAACAAAGGAGGGTAACTAACAAAAACTCTAGGCCTTTTGGGGGGTGGCATGCCCAGCCCTCTCCCCCCTGGATCCGCCACTGGCTAGTGCAATGAATGTATGTGACTATGTCTAATGAAGGGAAGAGGGAGGAAAGACTTATAGCGTTTTCCATTCGTTGCACTGAAACCCACTCTAGTGCAGGGCAAATACGTCATCGCTCCGCAACAGTGCTGCCCCACACGCGTGAAGGGCAACCGTGGGGCAGCCACGAATGAATCGGATTCCCCAACTGAGTCAGTGCGTGTACCAGCGTGTACGCTACGCAATGAGGTTATAGACAGCTGTTCTTGGTCTGACACACTGACATAACTCGAAAAATAAGAATTTTGGAATTGTGATCGTTGTTATAATTTTTATAATAATTATTATTATTTTAACACATCTTGTACGAAGTCTTTTGGTAATTGTTTACTCCTTAATTCATAGAGTATTAACGTGTGATTCTTTATTTAAAGACTACCGAAAACTTCAAAAGCGAATCTGTCGAAAGCTCATTTCTCCAGATTTGTCAGTGATTGATTTCGAACACAGTACACTACATTTCGAACCGAAAGGCTTCTGCAGAATTATTTGGTTTTTGAAAACTATTAAAATATTAATATGAGCATTTCCCCTTGCGCATGCAAGAAACTCTTCTTGGCAAATTGTATATTTTAATGATTTTGTATGGGTATAGGTTTATTTACTGATTTGTTAACATGCAGAATGAATTGAATGAATGAATCACGGTTTAATTTTACGAAAAACACAAACTGATTTTCCGAACTGCGAGTAAGTCACAAAGTTATTTTAAAGCATTTCTTGTAAAACATGATATACTCCATCATTCAAAGTGTCCCTGTGTGACAGGAGATCCTCAATTGCCTTTACAATTTCACCACGAATCCAAATCAACATTCATAACTTTCGTACCTAACCTCAAAATGGCCCAGTGAAATGGATTGCATCGTCGAGCTCGTCAGTGCAGGTTAGGGCGCCCCGAGTGCACCCTGGTTCCGTGTCATTGTGCGAATGGAACATGGGCTTCTCTGCACCGGTGCGCCCTAGCGGCCGAATGGAACACGAAAGCTGCCCTGAGTGTGCCCTGGGTGCGCACCAGTGCGGCGAGTGGAAAACGCTATTACTTACTAGCCAACGCCCACTCTTGGCAGGTTAGCCATTTGGTGACGCGCTGACCAGTATAGGCGGGCTGTCTCTCTGTAGAAGTCGTCCCTCTGCCGAGTTTGTGTTGGCACTCAGGGCTGGGCACATCGGAAGGTGTGTTGCATCCATCTTTGGACCATTACAGAGCACACAGGCGTCGGTTTCGAAGACTCCTGTGCGGTGCAGTGGCTGGCAAGGTAGTCGTGTCCTGTAGTTGTTCTGAACACGGCGACACTCGTGGCTCGGGTAGATTGTGGGGATGGATGTTTCCGTCAGGCTGGACCAAAGATCGCGTACGGTCTGTTGCCCGCTTGTTAGAGTACTGCTCCGGCATTCGGATGGTATTGATCAGAGAGGCCAACGGAAAACCGATCAGAACAGTCGGCCGCTAGAATTCTCGTGGTTGAATTTGGCCTGGCTATCTAGCTCGTGTCGAAAATCCTCCCACCATTGGGACTAGAAACCGTAGGAATTCTCGATCTGAGGCACTTCAGTGACATATGTTGATGCCCAGAATCACCTCTGTCCTACTTTTGAGGTTCTGCGGATGTCCGAACCTCCCAAAATTTGTTAGATTTAATGTGAATTTCGTCCTATGCCTTAATTTACTATTCACATTTTTTTTCTGCTTTAAGTGTCGACACTATTGTTGAAGCATACCCTTCACACTTGATGTATATTTTTCACACAAGTGAATATAGTTCTAATTTGGAAATAGAAATAGCAGAAAATGCTGTTATAGAAACGTTTTTACCCAACAAATGAAGAACGCAATATGAGAGAGTATTTAATTTTTAAAGATTGGCGTGAACAATAACGTTCATTCCATATTGGAAAAATGTTTGATTGCTTACTTTTCTGGCAAGTCAGCAAAGGAGAAACCAAATAGTCTTTGGATCCACTACTCTGTTAAGAGTGCAATAGCACTTAATGACAAAATTGATATCAATAAGATTACTGAGTTATTACTAGCCTTTTTAAAGAGTAAAAGTGAACGATACAAGACAGAGAAGTCCAAAATACTTTCAAAAGAAGAGTGGCAAAATACGCCATTACTTTACTGCCCTAGTATCTTAATGAAGTACGTTACCACACTAGGGCTGTAAAGTACTTCATTTCTAAACTGATAATAATGGCATAATGTTTGACTTTACCTTACCAAACTGGATAATATCAAATTAAACATGTTAAAAAGGTTCATGGACAAGGAGACCATGGAAATGTAGTGCCCTCCTTTTTTTCTTTAATCTACGCTCGCCTATTAATCTGATGATAAATAGAAATGTTCGGTTACTGATTTGTCACAAAGATTGGCACAGATGAATTACGTATATTGACATATTTAAAGTGTCAACTAATTACCTGGAAGTTCAAACGACACCGTTGAAAATAGCCCGGAACTCCAGCAATCTGTGTTTGGAATGGGTTGAGTAAGTTATAAATAACATCTATATAATGGGCACATTGATTTTAAGAATTTGGTCTCAATCCTCCATTTTCCAAGAGTGCCATTAGCGCCGTCGTCGGCAGATTTTTCCCCCTTATCTGTAGTTGCCGATAAATATTTTGATAATCTTTGTTTTGACTGATGTAGTGTTTGAGTACGTAAGTGATAAGAAACCCCTGCATCATTTTCTTCCAATGTTGTTGATGTATAAGAAATTTAATCTCATAACTTCACACTAAAGTTGATACCATCAGATGGTACTTCTCCCTCTTACGTCCATACAGTTTTAACTGTTCTTTGACTAAATAAATCAAATCAAATATAATAATGAACTACGCGGCAATTGTTATTTCAAATCATTCTGTTAAGAGTATATCTGAAGTAAATATAAAATTTATGAGGTATGAAGTAATTAAACTTTAAAATATACAGTTCATACAAAAATATTAGCTGCAAGATTTTAGAGTTTCTCTTGCTCTCGCCTGAAACTGAAAGCTCTGTTTAAGTTTCAAAAGGTCTGAAGCCTGTAATAGTACCGATAACCTTTGTGTACGCAGTAGTTTAGTTCGGTCAGCATCTTTTTAATGGCAAGCTGACGGTATCTTGAGTACTTTTCCTCGGCATTATTCAAGGGTTACGAATAAGTGTTCATTCGATTATCTGATCAGCGAAATAATTGTGCACTATTATTCCGCAAAATAAATTAAGAAATAGATTATAAAATTCGCGATCCCAACCCCAAAGTATTTCACTATTCCTTTTGCGATCCTAGAGTAGTACATTATACGGCCATGAAAAGTGCTTTTAAAGCAACATTACGGCATTCGTGAAATAGGATATTTTAACCGCAATGGAATGAATAACCTGCTCCTATTGTGTGTTTGATCACGTCGTTAGCGAGCAGTGGTGCGTTACTGTACAATTAAACTGTGAAGTTTATAAAAGAATATTAGTAATAATAATAATAAACTTGCCAAAACTCCCAGGTCATTCAAAAGAGTGGGAAGTGCAAAAATTGCTTTATTTGGAACAACTCACATTTTGCGCAAAGTATTGTAGAGGCATCCACTGTGCCTAGATCTGCTTCGTAGGTAACTGGTTGTAACCTGGAGTAGATTTTTTCAGCCGACTCATAACATCTTTAGTCGTGATGTGTGGAATAATAATAATAATAATAATAATAATAATAATAATAATAGTTTTCGTGAAAAGAACGTACGCTCGGTGTCAGTTAAGCCAACAGTGAGAAGTACAAATACAAATATTAAAATAAATAATACATGCAAATATAAAAAATACATACAATTCAAATAAAATTAAAATACAACGCACAAAAATATGTAAAATGGATAGATTCTTCCTTACTGCTCACATTTTTAACAATGTTTAGCGTTCAAATTGCATTAATAATTATGAGTCTGTAAGAAGGGAAGTATGACTCTAAAGTTAAAAAAAATAATTTTCTGGAGGAGTTTTTAAAAATTCTATTAAGTAGAAGGTCCGTGCTTATAAAAAAATTCAAAACACTGGCCCAATCTCTTTATCTTTTTTTCTTGAACTCTTAAATACATGGTACAATAAATGCAGTTACATGTTAACATTCTGTATTATCTCATTAGAAAACGTAGCTCATTGCGTCAATATTTGTACTAACAAAAAGAAATGAGCCGAAATTTACAGAAAAATATGGAATATCATTGTGAAGCAAAAGTAGCGACTGGATTTTGTTGCTCCTCGCTCTCTATTCTCGTGCGCTTAATTATTCCGTGTGTATGCGAGGTACGGCCAGGAAGTCATTCATGGGAATGGGCAATTTCGCTTCGGATATTCCCCTCCCAACACGTACATTCAAGAAAAACTGGGGATTCGTTGCGTAACGGCTAACACATGCGCCTTCCATGTCCGGGGTGCGCGTTCGATCCGCAGGCAATCCATGTGTAATTATAGCGGTCAAAATGATTATATATGTAGGTTTTCTCGTTTTTTTTTTTTCCTCTGCCTCTCTTTATAACATTTCCTCCATTCCTTCTGCCTCTTTATACCGTTCAGGAGCTCATAATGAGCCTTGGTTGTTGCAGGGCCTCTAAACTCCATTACATAATTAAATAAATTCAAGAAAAAGTGTTTCTTTAGAATGTAAATTTCTTCTTGAAATGCGGGCCGCATGGGTTAAATGGTAATACTCTCACGATTCGAAAACAATGTGATAGTACAGTATTTGAATAAAAGAGCAAAATTACTACCAAAATGTTGGATTTTAGGAGTCGTGCTCTGCCCCCATCCCCCTTCCCCTGCATCCGAGACAGTGTGCGTGGAGGGGAGGGGGCGGGGCACTTGGCTGGCGGAAGCGCGGGCGACGGCGCACTATGGTACGGATTGGCAAAAAAGCGGACAAAAATAGTTTTACTCAATAGAATGAAATTATTTTAATCTAGAACTTTACTTTCAGTGTTTATTTGAAGTTAATTTGCTATTAAAATTATTCACACTACTTACTGCGAAATTATTACGCATCTTCAGTGTTGGTAGTGCCGGCTTGTTTAGAGTCGCCTTCCTCTTCCTCCCCAGTTTCGTCTCCGGATATCAATAAATTATGGACTTCTTGAGGAAGGCCACCAATAGTGGAAATCAAGAGTCAGAGCTCAATAACAATCACTGGAATAAGTCACAATTAGTGGAAACTCTTGAAATTTTTCTGGTGTGATTCTCTCTGAATTTTCTGATGTATTTGTTCCTGGATTCTATTACTTCTTCAGAACGTTCTTCAATTGGTAAAATTGCTGCGTTTATTATGAAAGCACCATGAATTAAAATTTTATGAACTGTAGGAGGCATATAATAACGGCGGATATAAAGTTACTAATAAATGGGCTGTTTCTTTGGAATATGAATTGAACTCTGGAACGTTGATTTCATGCCCAGATGAAATTGTTTTCAAAATTATTCCAAATCGAGAAATTCCAGTCTATTCCAGTTATTTCTAAAGCTACCCGAGGATTTTCATAAAACCTCCGGTCAGTGTTTCCATCGTTTCAAGATCCGTAACCAGGCTTTGGGATATCTACTAGGAGACCTAATCTACATTTAAACATTTCTTGTAGCCTACTTGTCTCTTCTTTCTTTCCAATGAATCTCCACTGCCATCTCTCACACTTACTTTCTATTTTTCACAATCTAAGCGATACGAGATTTGCAGGAGACATTAAAAAAATCGTATATGGGCATGCAGTACGGAAATGCCCAATTCTAAGTATGAAACTTAACCGATTTTATCTGTCACTTTAGGAATATTGTTAATTTCTTAAACTTTGGCACCACAAATGTGATATTTCATGCTCGAAGTTTCTGCTAGAGCATTACAAAGTTTTCCATCAATCATTGATAATATTAGGAAATGTTTTACTTGTATGTTATTGAGCCTTAAATCCTGCAAATTCTCAATCTGATTATTAATGTAATCCTTTTCTCTCCTAGATATTTCTGAAGTTTCGTGAATCTACTTCAAGCGAATAGGTCTGCAGTAACGGGTAGATGTGTTTTCCATTCAATAATTCCAGATACACTATTGACAAGGCGCAGAGGCACGATTGATGACATAAATAAGTGCTCATCACTGCATTCAGATTCAGTCCAAGTTTGTTTATACTGGGAGAGTCCGGAGCTGCCACCAAACCCCACTTGTAATACTAACTTGTAGTTGCAGAATTATTTGTATCATTGTCAGGTAATAGCTTTAAAAATTCTGGCGGCAGTATGATCAAGCAAATCCTGTAATTTCACTTCACACTCAGTTTCTTTAATAGAGATATTTTAGGGCTAAGCATTTTTTAGCATTTAGAATGGCATAATAGCTCGCGTACAGGTCATGATTATGTTGCAAAGCTAATCTTCTCATTGTCATGTATTGATGTTTTGCTAATTTTGCGTTGATCATGAACGACAGGGCTTCTTCCACTGATATTCTCGTTAATGGTAACCCTTATGCTTCAGAGCCATTACATTATAAACACTGCAAGGGTCCCCTCGTTCCGAAATATCCGAGCGAGTGTGTCCCTAGGTCATAAATGTATCAAAGCAGCACTCGCCTTCCGGCTTCTGTTTATCGTCACAGCGCCCTGCCGCGGTCGCGCGGTCGGGCCGGCCACGCGGAACAACGTTCTCTTTCTTCTCGTGTCCAGAGTTGCAGGTAGTTGCAGATGAAACCTACATGAACGTGTTCCCTAGTCTTTTTTGTAATATTACTGCAAGTTTCATAACAAACATAAGTGTACATTTTTTTGAAAGTCAAGAAACGTAAACGGAATGCTGCTTCTCGGAGACATGATTTCAATAATTTATTTACGACTAATGTGAAAGTGAAAAATATGGTTTTTGTAAGAAATGTAATTACAAAGTATTGAAGAGTAACGAGGAAAAAAATTAATTTCATAACTTTAACAGTATCCGAGATATGTGCATATCAAAACGGGATGAATTTATGGTCATCCGGTTTCTTAAAAATCTCTCAGGTTTGCGCGCGTTCTACACAATAACGGACAAGTAAATAACAAAATATAGTATACTACATGAAGCATTGGACATTTTTCTTTTCATATGTGCTTAAATGAAGCAAATTGGACAATTTTGAAAAATTGATTTTTGTCCGCTTTTTGCGCCTTTCAAACCACCGTGCGGCGGCGTTATCAGCGTCCCCGCCGTCTTATCAGGCGTCGGCCCCAGTCGGCAGCGGCCGCGGTCGGAGGCGAGGCGAGAGCAGGGAGGAAAGGCAGGCGAGCAGGCAGTCGATGCGGCCTCCAGCCAGCGAGCGAGCGCATCATGCTGCTGTTGCCGCCCCAGCTCGCGGCCCCGCACGCCGCCATGCCCACCCAAGAACAGGTAGAACGCGCACGCGCGTGCGCTCGCACCTCGCTCCGAATGGACTCGGCTCGGTTGGGATCTATTCGCATAGACTCGGCTAGGTTCGGTTCTCTTAGACTCGGCTAGGTTCGGTTCTCTTAGGCTCGGCTCGGTTCGGTTCTCTTGGACTCGGTTCGGTTCGCTTGGACTCGGCTCGGCTCGGTTCGGTTCTCTTGGGCTCGGCTCGGTTCGGTTCGCTTGGACTCGGCTCGGCTCGGCTCGGCTCGGTTCGGTTCGCTTGGACTCGGCTCGGTTCGGTTCGCTTGGACTCGGCTCGGTTCGGTTCGCTTGGACTCGGCTCGGTTCGGTTCGCTTGGACTCGGCTCGGTTCGGTTCGCTTGGACTCGGCTCGGCTCGGTTCGGTTCGCTTGGACTCGGCTCGGCTCGGTTCGGTTCGCTTGGACTCGGCTCGGTTCGGTTCGCTTGGACTCGGCTCGGTTCGGTTCGCTTGGACTCGGCTCGGCTCGGTTCGGTTCGGTTCGCTTGGACTCGGCTCGGTTCGGTTCGCTTTGGACTCGGCTCGGCTCGGTTCGGTTCGCTTGGACTCGGCTCGGCTCGGTTCGGTTCGCTTGGACTCGGCTCGGCTCGGTTCGGTTCGCTTGGACTCGGCTCGGCTCGGTTTCGGTTCGCTTGGACTCGGCTCGGCTCGGTTCGGTTCGCTTGGACTCGGCTCGGCTCGGTTCGGTTCGCTTGGACTCGGCTCGGCTCGGTTCGGTTCGCTTGGACTCGGCTCGGCTCGGTTCGGTTCGCTTGGACTCGGCTCGGCTCGGTTCGGTTCGCTTGGACTCGGCTCGGCTCGGTTCGGTTCGCTTGGACTCGGCTCGGCTCGGTTCGGTTCGCTTGGACTCGGCTCGGCTCGGTTCGGTTCGCTTGGACTCGGCTCGGCTCGGTTCGGTTCGCTTGGACTCGGCTCGGCTCGGTTCGGTTCGCTTGGACTCGGCTCGGCTCGGTTCGGTTCGCTTGGACTCGGCTCGGCTCGGTTCGGTTCGCTTGGACTCGGCTCGGCTCGGTTCGGTTCGCTTGGACTCGGCTCGGCTCGGTTCGGTTCGCTTGGACTCGGCTCGGCTCGGTTCGGTTCGCTTGGACTCGGCTCGGCTCGGTTCGGTTCGCTTGGACTCGGCTCGGCTCGGTTCGGTTCGCTTGGACTCGGCTCGGCTCGGTTCGGTTCGCTTGGACTCGGCTCGGCTCCATTCGTCTGTTGTTTAGAACGAAATAGTGTGCATTTTCAAAAACTGTTAAATTCCACATTTCAATAAGTATGCAAAATAGATATATAACTGAACCGGAAAACATTTTTCACATGTTAAACTATTACTGTATATGTGTTTGTTGGGTCTTTTTGTTTGTTTTTCTCTCGAATCGGCCTCTATGGACCACGCGAACGTGCATTTATGCACGTAAGACATTGTGTTTTTGGGGGGGGGGGGGAATCAGCATTGCTGTTAAGTCCATTTTTACACCCCAGGGTTGTTAGCCCTTGGGTACTGATAATGATTGTGAGGGCTGAGAGGACGACACACACAAACACAAATATACCCATGTCCGAGGTGTGACTCGAACCCGCGACCCTGCGGCTCGAGATCGCCACGGCACTATTGCGATCTCGGCCACGGGGCCGACACTTGTTGAAATATTAATTTGTATGAGATTTCGTGATACTTGGAAGAATTATATGAACTTGTAGTTAACCTTGTGCAAAATACTTGCTGACTCACAAAATATTTACTTGAGGTTTTCACTTTTCGTGAACTCGGGCGCTAATGAAGCTGTATTGTTTAAACATTCTGAAAAGTTGCCTCATGACATGGTTTAGGGTTCAAAGAGAGATAATTGCCAAGTAGAATCTCAAGGTGAATTGCAAAATACGCAGAGAGGCCGTTGTATTGCTGCAGTCGAATTTCCTTTTTCCCAACAAAACCTTAATGGTATTGCTAAAAAATGGCATAATAAAAGAATTTTGAAACGACCCTTGCAGACAGAGACGTTGGATTTTTTGATTTGCCAGTTGCATAGTTTTTATAATTTTGAAGAATGTGATTTTTTTCATTATTGGAAGTTTTGGATCGTTTATCTCGTGCATTAAACTTTCTTTTTTATATATACAGCGGTACTCCAAACATAAGAATATAAATTCGAAGGTAAAATTATAAAACCCTTCAAATACCGGTTGTTTTTATTTTATTATTTTTATTTGAGTCTTGAATTCTTTTTTAATTCAACTGTCGGCCGTACGTCTAGAAGTGCGGCCCTGACAATTACTGCTGCTCCTTTTCAACAATTCGTTGGGTTGTGTCATTTTCTCTTTCGTCCGTTGTTAGGAAAGCTTCCACAGGTGGCGAAACAACTAATTTTGTGCCCCTGCCGTAAGTGTTGATTGATAGTAGATTACACGCCTTTATTCGACCGTGGTTATCTCGCTCATAATGTAGGCAGGCAATATCTCGGGTGAGATAAGAAAGTAAACATTTACTGAGACAAGTCAGATTGCTGCTATTATGCATTTGATATAGGGACTGGGTTATCAGTGAGAAAACACCGTTGTTGACTCATCTGGAGATGTCAAAACATCCGTAATGGGAAAGGGAATTATGCAGTCATCTGCGATGCGGGAATTTTATGTCAGAGCAGCTAGAATCCGTAGTCATGCCCATGCAGCTAGTATCAGTTTAACGACCTATCGGGATCACGGGCAATAGGGATTTGGTAAAGCAGGCGTCTAGAAGATGCTTACGACAAACCTTGATGTAAACGTTATGTGGGTATTTCTAAGTCTTTCAGCGAATAGTTGACCAATAAGTGAACCGGCCGGTGTAGTATATCGACATTGAAATTATCCGTAATAGTAATCTTTGCCATGTTTTCTTTACTGATTTTCATTTCGTTTCGTCCAGCTGGTATCTTTTTCTAAATAATTCAGCTGTTGCCGATGTTAAAGGATAAGGTTAATGTGAAATATAAATTATTTTAGCGAAAATATAAAAATTAATATTATAAATATAATTGGAGTAAATAATAAGACGCCGATGCTATAAACATCACTTTTTACATTCAACTATTAGAATTGAAGTTAATCGGCGTATCATAACCTAACCTTCAAGATAGAAGCAAAGTTGAAACCCTGTATTTTTTTCTAGTATACCACAGAGGTGGGTAAGGGGCCATGAAGGCTCTGCCCTCGCCACAGCTTCAACAGGAGTGCCAACTGTTGAAGTAAAATTGGTGCACTACGTTAACGCATGCCGGGAATGGAATGGACTGTTCCATTCCATTCCATTCCATTTCATTCCGAGTCGGACGTATGGTTCTCAACGAGCCCGGCTATTGTGGTGCGTCAAGCTGGAACAGCCATGTCAACACACCAGAATGAAACATGTGAAAAGTGATATTGCTAATTAATTGACACAATTTGCAAATAATTGCCTTGTATTTTCGGGACGAAAACTGGTGTGAGCTGGCTTCACGCGAAGCCAGCACACGCATAAGTAAATTCCGGTCGTAACTCGACGGAAACCCTCAAATGATGTATTGCTAATTCATTATGCGAGTCAATGAAAAGAATAAAAGTGGCTGTTGTACTAACCTGCATCCAAGACAGAAACTGCCAATGGGTTTCATCAGAATATAACTAGAATATCAGTCGGTCCGGTGGCCGTGGTTGCAAACGTAGAAGTTCAACAAAGAACTCTGTTTGCCGGGTCTGGTATTAAAGTATCGCATCGGCATTGTTATTTATCCGTGTATGTGGGATGTTGATCCGCCCTCTCACCAAGTATCACTCATCCCATTCCTTTGTACCTGATCCGTTACGCTAGAAGTATGAATGCATTAATCGTGGAAGGCGCCAACTCGAAGTGCCTTCCCTCTAGTGAATAGTTGTGTAAATAGAGATTAGTAGAGAATGTGCCGCTTTGACAGCTGCTGCTTGGCCATTGCTGGCAATATAACTGCAAGATACGTCATTTTGTCAGTACTATCGTTTACAGTTATCTTATTTGTAAGTGTTTTCATTACTAGGGAAAGGAATGTGTGGTGCAAATTATGGTCGTAAAAGGAGGAAAAAGATTGTGAAAATGCATGCAAAAAGGAGCAAAAAATGTGCTGCTGATACAACTGTATTAAACCTTTCCCTATTCATCAATCTCTTGCAATGTCGTCGCCCTGCATGGAGTTAATTTGTTTCACGACCTGTCAAAATGGTCCCTTCTCGAGTAACTCTGTAGCAGTGTGGGGCTGCTGCCACCAGGTGACGTTCCGTAATCCGTACTGGGTTACGAGGCACCTGGCTCCTCCACAGGGTAATTACCGCTTTACGTGTAGAGGCTCACGGTATACGCTAGTGCCGAGTTAGTAAGTACTAACGATAATTCGGCCCCGACGGTCACTCGACTGTTAAGAGTGGGGGAACCGTGGTAAAGGCCATGAGGAGCCGCGCCTGGAGGTTATCCAGTTTTAGACAGCGGGAAGAATATGAGACAAACCACCTGAGCTGTGGTTTCTCAAAAGATTCAAAGAGGTTAAAAGGTTCTCATAATAGTACTAGTAGTATATCCGTGCGAGAATTGTAGCCTGTGGAATACTGAATCAGTTCTCTTTTCCTATTTTTAGAAGAAAGAACTTTAAACCAAAAATTAAGTTTTGTAAACAGGGACGAACATGACGGACGCGAAATACAAACAAACTAGCGTAATTGACTGTTGTGTAAACGTCCCCCGTTGTTCCAGTAGGCAAACCTCGATTCGTTCCACTAAATTGAGCATCCCGCGCTTTCCCGACACTTATTAGTGAAACAGACCCTGAGACGCGAAAGAGGACTTAATCAGGACGTTCTGATAAAAATTCCGTTTTCACTGCAGTTGACGCTTATTTTAATGTTTGTTCGCACTCTTCAACTTCTTCTGTGTGGAGTGCTGAAGTACCTAGGTCTTTTTGTATTAAGGAGGACGCACTTACGCTAATGACATTCCAACAACGGCGTGTCTGTGAGTGGTGGTGGTGGTGGTGGTGGTGGTGGTGGAGATATGCCCCGCTTTAATTTCCATTGCCCGATTTTAGTGTAGAATAAAATGAATGAAAATATGCCATAAATTGTTTTAATAATGCACTAAATATCCTTCGTACGCCTTCCTTCGGAGGGGAAGTAAAGCCGGCTGTCCCATGTTAGTAAATTTACTTGCATGTAAAAGATCCTCAAGCCTAAATGACGCCTCTGAGCTAAATTCAAATCGCCGGTTTCGTCGCCTCAGCAATACCTTCTTTCCGCTAGTTGGTGAAAGGAGTGTAACAAAATTTGCGTGGTCAGACGGAAGAGCAGGCCTCATGGCCTGAGTCTCGCCACGTAAAATAAGGCAATTCAATTCAATTCAATTCAAAAATATGCAAAAATATATTAAATTTAAACGACGGAGATGCACGTAAAAATTCCATACGCTACGTACAAGGAAAATCGAAATTACTTCCTGATTTAAATCCTTAGATGTTGCAGAGAACAAATAGGAATATATACGCAACTGATCCAAATCTCAACGCAAATGGGAAACGGAAACTGACAGAGATAAGACGTGGCCGACCAATTCTACGAAATCAATGTTTGCTGTACTGTTTGTTGTTGACTTCCTCTTCCCCGGAAAGCTGTAAGCAGGATTACGACTGAAGGCTTCATTGTGCTGCCCAATTCTGGGAACAATTTGATTTTATGTGTGTAATCCTTCATTTCGTTGCATTACATTGTAGTGATTTTGAAATTTCGTGTTTTACTTTGTAGGTAATGCTCTGTGATAAGGAATTATATTAAAATCAGGTTCCCAATTAACTAATATTATTAATTGCTTTCCTGTGTAGCAGCGACTTCGCGAACCCACAGAGAAATACAAATTTGTACAACGGAGAACATAAATCTAATCAATATGGAAATCATGGCGGAGTAGTAGCGGGGTATTCTAAATCGAACATAGGCTTTTTTTTATCGCAGTGTGGGATAGAAATATAATTTATTCGTAAATATCAGTGTTGATTCGTGGCAGGGGGATTGTTTCACTTTCTACGTATCTAAGTTTATATCGAATATTATCGAAGGAACAGTAAGATTCCTCCCAGCGTATCAAGAACATGGGATGGACGATCCGCCTTACGGAAGGGAATGAGTATTGTATAGGATCGCTTCCTGGCTGTGACCCCATGCTGTAGCATGCTCGTGCGACTTTCGCGGAAGAGATCAGGGAGACCACTGATAAGGACAGTCGGTCTACGAATTCAATTCCGGAAGGCGCCACGAACTCGCTGGTGATAAACAAACTGAAAATACCTGGCATTTTGCCGGTATCGAACTGGCCACCTCCCAATCGATAGTATCCTTGGGCCGTAAGGCCTTTACCGTTGTCTTAACGCTAGGTAATAATATAATAACCAAACAAAAACAACAAATTCAAACTGATCGCACGATAGTGGCAAACAAACCGGATATTGTTATCCGGGATTTGGAGAATGAATCGTGTCTACTAGTAGATGTTGCTGTGCCATACGTCCAAAACGGTGTAACCAAGGAGGTAGAGAAATATCTTCAATACAAGAGTTTGGGAATCGAGGTCAGCCGAATGTGGGACGTAAAAGTATAGGTCGTACCGATTGTCATCGGAATTGTCATGGTTTGTTCCCCAAAATTTGAGTAACGGCTTGGCAGAACTCCAGGTCATTCAAAGAGCTGGGAAGTGCAAGAAATTGCTTTGTTTTTGAACACGTTTTGCCCAAAGTATTGTAGAGGCAACACATTTTGCACGAAGTATTGTAGAGGCACCGATAGTCTCTAGATCTACTCCTTAGGGAGCTGGATGCAACCCGAAGTAGATTTTGTAATTAACAGACTCATAACATCTTTAGTCGTGATGTAATGGAAAAATAAAAATAATAATAATAATAATAATAATAATAATAATAATAATGTATGACGGTAATAGAAATACAACCTTAATTAGAATAAGGTTATTCACTTTTAGAAACAACACAATTTTTAAATTCATTTATCTCATTGAATGAATTTTGACCTTGCTCGTCCTGGCGCACTCAAAGTGAATCCCAAGTTTGCAGAGGACCTTCCCCCGAAAGCGCACTTGCATAACGCGCTGCCTTCAGCCTATAAATACGCCACAGTCCGTCTCCCACCCCACCCCACCCCGCGGCGCAACGCCGCCGTCCCTTATCGAGTGGCGCCCCCGAGATAAAGCGGAGAGGTTATCGCCTGCGGTTGTGCGGCACGGAGCCGAGCGGCCCAGACCGCTGCGGCACGCCGTCTGAGGACGGAGTCCCCGACTACGACCTGGTGCTAGCGATGCGACGTCTAAAACGAAACGTCCATGTTAATAATACATCGACCGAAATCTATCGATGTGTTAAAAGCTGGTTTAATAAACTCTTAACATTGAAAAAAATATTTGTTAGAATTTAGTCTCTTGTAAAGATGTGCAAGACGTACCCTTTCTGCATTGGGCGGTTCATTGTCATGTTCGATCGCGTCCCAAATTCCTTCCTTGTTGCTAGTTTTGCGTATTCCCCTTCAATTATCTAATAGGCGTCCCGATTGGCTAACTACTTGTTTACCCATAACTGTATTTAGTCTTGATATCTGGTCTCTTTTCTATTCATGATTTGTATTTATTCATAATGTTATCCACGGAAATTCCGCACGTGTCTGTAACTAAAATTAACACTTTATTTTTCCGTCGTTTTATTGCACTGGTTACTTCCTATTATTCTTTCTTTACTTATATTTTAATTTCGTCGTCAGTGTTGTCCTCCATTGTAGCTTTTCTAATACTTTCCCTTTTAAACATTTTATGATGTTTTTTTATATAACTCCAGGATAATTAATATTATATGGCACAATGTATCCAATTTTGAACCGATAAGTGTTTCCAGGCAGCAGTTTCTCTGCGCTGGCATTCGTCCTTAGCGTCATTAATATTGTAGTTTTTCAATGTTAATTTTTTGTTTCCTTTTTGATGGTACAGGGAGATCTCGGAAAATGTGACTCGCGCCATTCCTGGACTCTCCGAATATGCGAAAAGTGCAAAAGTTACCTATAATGAGAGAAAGTACAGTGTGTTTCTTTCGCCGAGGATTCCGGCCGCGTCGCCCGGGTAGTCGAGGGCTCATTCGCCCGGCAAACCGCTGACTCAACTCCCGTGCCATCCGAGAACTATCGCTGCGCACCTTAAAGATGATGCTGAATGTGGTGTCCTTCGACTCGAATGCATTCTTGGCACCGCCAAAACACATTTTGATTTGCCCTTTGAAGTAAGTCTCGAGGAATTGCTGCGATTTTCTCTTCAATAGAGCTTCACGAACAACCACTTCACGACATAAAGATCGGAGTGTGGGTGTGCGTTGAGTTCCACAAGAATTATCGGACCTATTTTTTTCAACACCACCGTTACTGCTGACGTTTACATACATCACAGATTGGCATTATTCTTCGAACAATTGACACCAGAAGAAAGGCACTATGGTTACGTTCAAAAGGATTCGGCAACTTCTCAGGCTGCTGTTCGATCCATGAACTTTTTAAATAATGTTTAATGTGACAATTGTATAATTAGTCGTGGGTTATGGCTTCCTAGATCACCTGATCTATCTCCTTGTGATTTTTTCCTGGGGAGGTACTTGAAAGATCAGGTGTATGCAGAATACCCCGCATTCGGAAGAGCTCCAGCGCTCCATTGAAGAGAAAATCGCAGCAATTCCTCGAGACTTACTTCAAAGGGCAAATCAGAATGTGTTTCGGAGGTGCCAAGAATGCATTCGAGCCGAAGGACACCATTTTCAGCATCTTCTTTAAGGTACGTTAAGCGGCGCAGCGATAGTTCTCGGATAGCACGGGAGTTGAGTCAGCGGTTGCCGGGCGAATGAGTCCTCGACTGCCCGGGCGACGCGGCCGGAATCTTCGGCGAACGATAAAAAAAACACCCGGTAAATGTTTTTATACCCCCTGGCATTAATAAATACGAGTAAACAATTTGTTAGATCGCAAGGGGTAAGGGTCATAAAAGAGTTCATTAATCATATGTGGTTACACTCGTGATGTATTACTTTCCCATGCACATAGTAGACATAGAGAAAGTATTGTATTTGTGCGCGAGAAAGTGAGAATTATTCACAGAAAAAACACCTTTTGTGGGCATCTGACACCATAAAGTCGACTTGTCGTTCTGTATATGGTATGTTTCGTCTTTGTATACGTATACATCAAAATCTACATTTTGCGGCTTCATACCGAAAAGTTAATGTTCTTCTCAAAATAGCTCGAAGCGGACTCTGTGTATTGGTGGATCTTGACTCCATCAGAACACACGTCCATTTCGATCACAGTATTTTTCGAACTGACTTCGGATACTTGTTAAAACCTGAAACTACAGTATAAGGAATTCCTTCCTATCCACAAAAAATTGACCAAAATGATTATGAGAGGTACAGTAGTATTCAAAGAAGGGTTTAAGGGTTAATGTTGTGCAGGCCAAAGGAGTGTATCCAATAACAACAAAGTGTACTGATCACTATTAATTAGGAACGATTTAAAAAATGGAATTCTTCTTTGCCTGTCCCAAACACAAGGAAACTTCGTTTTTCTGTCACCGGTAGAAGTATAGTCGACGTGCTTTCTCTGTAATTCGCAGGTTCTCAGTTCTTCGCGTTGTTTTGTCCCAAAGACCCGCCTCCCCCCTCTGGACTTCGACCGATGTGAATAGGAACCGCACACTCGCGATTTAGAGCTCATTCGCAACTTGCGTCCAACACCCTTGCTGGAATCGCCGGTGCTACCTCCACGGATATTATGTCCTAACTAGAAATTGCGTTGTACGATCGTTGGCAGTTGAGGATAGGGAGAGGAGAGGAGATGAGGATGGGTGGAGGGAGAGGAGAGGAGATGAGGATGGGTGGAGGGAGAGGAGAGGAGATGAGGATGGGTGGAGGGAGAGGAGAGGAGAGGAGATGAGGATAGATAGGTGGAGGGAGAGGAGAGGAGATGAGGATAGATAGGTGGAGGGAGAGGAGAGGAGAGGAGATGAGGTTAGGGGGAGATGAAAAGATAATTGACGTGGGCGCGCATGAGTGCCTCTCCCTGACGGATGCTTGCTCTGCGATAACACGTAGCGCCGGGCAAACAGGTGGGAGGGGAGGCGAAGGCGGGGTTCTGAAGCGGAGGCGGCGCGTATCGCTGGCCGCTTGTGTAACTTCTTGCTCGTCACGCCGCCGCGCCACCCCCTTCCCCTGGCCTTCGCAGCCACACCCGCCCCGCCGCCCCCTGCGCGACGGCGAAGCTCGCCCTGCTACGCCGCCCCACCCACGTCACGTTCTGCCCGCCAAGGCATCGCAACTTTACCCTCCACTGGAAGGAAAGGGCTAGGGTGAATGGTAGTAGATGAATGGTTATGAACGTGATGATAGTTTAGATGTGGTGGGATGAGCAGCGAAACCAAGCCACAACCGGGGGGGGGGGGGGGGGAAACGCTCGTGCCTTACTTGTGATTGACGCCAACTAAAGAAGTGGGTCGAAGCCCATCACTACCGGGGAGAATTGTACCTGCTTCCTACCGTTTTCCTTGATTGGTTGTTTTCGTGGTTTCTTCTTAAGGTTATAGAAGGATACCGGAGTGGTATTCTACGTAATGGGTCACGGAGCAAACGAGATCTTTCTTGGCTTGTTTTCTTCCTTTTCTTGGCTTGTTTTCTTCCTTTTCTTGGCTTGTTTTCTTCCTTTTCTTGGCTTGTTTTCTTCCTTTTCTTGGCTTGTTTTCTTCCTTTTCGTGGCTTGTTTTCTTCCTTTTCGTGGCTTGTTTTCTTCCTTTTCGTGGCTTGTTTTTCTTCTTTTCGTGGCTTGTTTTCTTCCTTTCTTCTTTTTCGCCTTGGTGTTTTACTTTCTCGCTACGGTGTAGAGAGAAAGTTATGTAATTCTGCGCGAATAAACTGCGAATGTTCGGCAGAAAAATCTTATTACAGGGCCCCGGTAACGAAAAAGTGGATAAATCCAATCGCTAAGTTTAGAAAAAATCCACTAACAAGTGATGTGGCCAGAATCCATGTTTTGACGAATAAGAGCAAAACGTGTGTCTGTCCGTCCGCCTGAATAATGCTAACGGCTAAACCGTTCAGCAAATTTTCTCCAGAATTGATATTCCCCATTTGATCTGGTTGATGTCGCAGTCCCTTGAATTTAAAAACTATATTTAAATTTTGGGCGGGTACTTTACCTGGAGCCCCTGGGGGATTTTCCAAATTTTTAAAAGCCTCCATCGTTTTGATTAAATTTTGTTGGATAGTGTGAAGGATACGTAATAGAAAAGTACAGGTCTTATGTTCGTTGAAAACTCTTCGAAAATTGCAAAAGGTCAAAATTTTTTTCGGAGTCTTCCTAAAACCTATTAAAGATAGATTATTCCTATTAAAGATAGGGGTATTTTCTCTTAATATCTGTTCCGTAAAGAAAGATTTTAAAATTTGATTATGAAAATTTTTTCGAAAGTACTTTTTCCGTAACTTTGCGTGATATTTTAGGGCCACTAGCTTCTTTCTTGCTTTTTTTCCTTTTTCCAGTCTCTCCTTTTTTTCCACTCTTAAAACTGAACTAAGGAGCGATAGGCCAGTATTGCGTGCTCGTCCGACTCATTCTGCTGTGTTGGAGAAAATTGACACTGCCTAGAGTCGTGTTGCAACGGCCCGGCCATTCCCAAGGGTCACCATATGCCTTGTATTGGAATAACATGGATCCTTGTGAACATTGCGCTCTTTGTGTAAATCACTGTGTAAAAATTGAAAATGTATTGTAACAGAACTTAGAGCAGTCAGCCCGTCAACTTCGTTGCAGCCACTGCTGTGCCTGAGTAAACATAACAATATTTTGAATGTATATTAACAAATAGAAAGACGTAAAACGCTCAGTTTGACATAATTGCAGGTAATGTCAATAGTACATTTGATTGTACATTGATTTCGACATTGTGCTTGTTTCAGATGGAGGGCATTCAGAAGGCCTAAAGAGTGTTAAAAGTTCAAAATGCCTCTTTTTAAAAAATACCACCCCAGGCTCGTAACGTTCAAGAAAATTATGTGAATCGATGTGTCAAAGTTCCTTCAAATGATTACATGTGTTACAGTGTGGATTGCTTGTGCGTCTGCAGTTTTCTTATGATACAATTTGCAAATTTTCTAATTAGTAGCTCGGCTTAAATCTTTGGGAGGGTGGTAACTCCCTATCCAGCAGAAGCATGTTGTTGTCGCGTGGAGTTGTCGAAAAATATGTAAAAGCGCTTTAGTTACTTTAGCGTATTTATATAGATTGAGGTAATAAATCGAGAGATAGATGAGTTTCTAGAGTCTTTCGGGATTTCTCTCGTCACTAAATCGTGCACGTTTATAAGCGTTCTGCGACGTCAATAGAGATGGAGTGGTAAAGCTATCCCGTTTCCTTGCACGAGTTCCACTTATGTGCGTGTGTCCTGGTTTCGCTCTCCGCGAGTTGACCGAACGTGCGTGCGACGCAGCCACTAAGCGCGCCTCGGGGCGGGCGCTTACTGGCACAGTGGGAAGATTGATCGATCAAACTTCTGCGTCTTGATTCGCCTCACTCCAGACCCACGCCGGGAGAGGTGGCTCAGGGCATCAACTGATGCCATTGTAGTGCCTCTGACCGAGAGGTCCTAGGATTCCACTCCCCACCCCGCCCCCGCCAAGCAGATTGGCCACGCCCACACACCAGACAGCTCTTGCTCCAGGCAGCGGAGACGCGCCGGCTGAGGTGGCTCAGGACATCAACTGATGCCACTGCAGTGCCTCTGACCTGGAGGTCCTAGGTACGAGACTCGACGGTGGCAGGATTTTCGATTCTAGCCAGATGGCTAGGTCGAGTTCTCTGTCTGTCTGTCTGGAAGATAATTCTAGCGGCCGGTTGCTCTGATCGGTAGTTTTCCGTGGTTTCTCCGATCAACACCAAGGAAATGTTGGAGCAGTACCCTTACAAACGGACCGCGCACGATCTTCCCATCCCTTGCCTTGCCCTATCACCCCTTACACACATTTTCATGCACTATTTACACTTTCATCACCGCCACCGTTCGAGCAAAACTATGTACTACACCTACGGGACTATCTTAGCTGTTGACGCTCTTGGAATAGCTAGTTACCAATCAATCCAGACCCATCTACGATGCAAGGGTATGCACTGTTCCGCAGCACCGATTTTTGCTCGTTTGCGCGCTGCGAACCACACCACTGGCTCTTCGTTCGAAAAGCTGAGCCAGACTTCGCTGGCCGCCATGCGTCATGGCAAGCGAGCAGTGCCAGGGAAAAAGATTTTGAAAGTGGACAATTTACAACGGTAACCAGCCAAAATTAACACTGTGTGTATGTATTTAAAATAAGACACGATATTTTTTTAAAAAAAGGCCTTCATATATTTGATTCAATGACTTGTAACAAGGTGATAAATTTTGTATCTGGCTGCGTTTGAAATTCCCGCTAATATCGTGTCGCAATTTGGTACATGCTCATTTGCTGAAGCCCGAGAAGCTGCGAAGTTGCACGCCCATGTCCTTGCATCATGGACCCTTCCTTTTTTTTACCATCTAAAGCACAACCCGTCACGTTTTCGCTACCTCGAGCGCGGGTCTGTTGCTCAGATTTCAGTAGGCGGCCGCGGAGAGCAGGTGTGCTATGAGAAATGGAGTGGTGGCAACTGCTGCCGAGTTTTGAGAATGAAAGAGGTCAAAGCGACGGTCACCAACAGACCAAACCCGCAATGCATTGCGGCAACGGTGGCTATCTTCATTCATATTGCGGAGCTTTTGGACGGCGAAACGTTTCAGGCAATCGACAGCACAATCGATTTTATGCGCATTCGCAATTTATTTCGCATCACTTTTGTGCACATGCGCAGATGATTGAGTTGGCAGACGATTACGGTACGCTGTACCGTGCAGAAACGTCCTGGTTCCTCAAACTTGTCGATTTTAATATTTTCTTTTAATCTCCAACGCCTTCTCTGAGTGCCTATTATGTTTTGTTCGATATGCACTGATTTCCCTCTTAGTTTCTCTAAGCATGTATGCTCTCCTGTATTCGTACTTGTATCAAAGAGCCGCATTGAATGAGTCCCGCACTGCTCAACCGAACTTCACGTATTCTCATTTCTTTTCTGCAGCTAACGTTCGTCAAACGGGGTCTTCTGATGAGCAGCCAGTATGAAATGGTTTTCTTCCCTATCCCTCCTCTCTATCAGGAAAGTCGTTGCTCTTGTGTTCGCTCCGGCCGCCCTCGGAAGCGCCTTCATTGCTCCCGATGGAGAATTCTGATTACGGAGAAGTAGTTCAGAAACTACTTAATTACAGCACATGTGTTATGATTATAGGCTGGATTTTCGCGTAACTGCATCTTTTCTTTGTCAACTTGAAATTAGATGAAACCTTGACAGAAATTTGAATCATCAAACGGACGTTATTTTAGTACTCGCTCTATTTTTGCGCGAAATTACACATTTTGGGTAATGCTATCTGAAAATTGCACATTTTGTTGCTTTACTGGACGAATTCCCAAGATTCATAGTTTTATTGCATAAAATGTTGTTCTTAACAAGTTGTTTTAATTTACCTTTTTTTAAAGGTTTTCATTGAAGAAAACGTTTTTATGACTTTACCTGGCATTGTATTCGAGAGGTCTATGACACCTAAAAGCCATTTAATATGTATCAAATTTCCCAATTTCTCCTCTAAAGTGTAAAATAAAATTTCCCGTCTAATGCGGATTAACTGGATTTTTTAGGCTACACAACAGTTTCGCAAAGTTTTCATATTTTTATTGTATGTTTCGGTGTTTGACTGCACGTTTTTGAGTATTACTACACGAAAATTCTGTATTCAGTTATCTTGAATTTATTAGTATAACTGTTGATAATGTAAATACCTTTTACAATAAAGGATGAGACACTGATGTTGTCTGGTATCAATATTTTTATTTAGAGTTAAAAGATCTTTTTCGATAGCTTAGCTATCATCATCAGAGCTAAGCTATCGAAAAAGATCTTTTAGCTCTAAATAAAAACATTGATACCAGACAACATCAGTGTCTCATCCTTTATCTTGAATTTGTTAAAAGGCGTGATCGATTCTTACGAGTTCGGGTGATCAAAATAGAACTGATTTATACCGTGCCTCATTAACAATGATGGAAAGCTAAAGTTCTCTTGGTTACTGCGATTTTAGCTACCAAAAGGTTACTAACAATCTCCTGACAATTTCTAGGATTTGGCAATGTATTGTGCAATCTTTAAAATATTGCTATCGTGTACGTGGATTTTTTTTTCAATTAAACTTTTGCGTCTCAACCATTCGAAATCTCGAAGGAGTTTATTAGACAAAATATGCTTAAAATTGTCTTAAGAGCTGATATTCGAAGTTTTGTCCCAGGTCACCTATTTATAGAAATATTGCTTGGGCGAGACTTGTAAACGCTGTGCTGAGGAAACTAGTCTCCTCCATTAACAGGTCCGTGTATCGATGGAAAACAAATTTGATGGCGGATACTATGTTATCTCCGTGAACGTGCGAAGGCCGTTTCCCCGTATGTTTTATTAGTGTTGAAAAATCTGTGTGTCTTTGAAGATTCTTTGCCTAGTAGTCCCTTTAGGTAGGCAACCCACAGAACGCCCGTGTCATGCGTGAGAACTCTTAACACTGGGAATACAAAGTCACAAAGTTACATTAAATTATTGAGGAAATTCCTGCGTTTTGAATATTAGTAGAGTTACACAATAGATACGTTGAACTTACTTGGTAGTAACTGATTCTTTAATTTAAATGTATGAAGCACTGAGAATGAAGACGGCAGCCACAAGAAGGGCATTTTGCAGAAGAGCCTAAACTACGTTACGCGTCATGGTATGAGAACACGGATCTACTTTTTTCTCCTCCAAAAATTCCACTATCTCTTTGTAAAATATCCTACTCAATTCCTTCAGGATATTTTTCTTTGAAGTTTCACTGTACAAATGATGACGCAGCTGGTTTGAAATCCCGTTTGAAAGGCTTTGTTGGCGTCTTTAATACTATCAGAGAAGAAAAAAATAATATCCATCGACATCCGCCCCCTCCCCCTAGTGATGATTATCTCTCGTTGAACGCTTGAACTGTTTGTCAAATTTTTATCGAGTTTCGCATGGACTCCATGAAATGCGAGCAAACACATGGTTGGGATTATTTCTGCTTCTCTAACATAATTTTCTTACGCACCAAGTGCCTTATCAACGATTTTCGCTGAAACGAGTTAAGGGAAGATACAGCCGTAGCGGTAAATATATTTCGAGTGAATAACGCCAAAAAACGGAAAGTTAATGGGGAAAAACACGGAAATCAAATAATGAAAGGCAGCTTTTTTGCTCAGTGCAGCGATCGACGTTTCTTGGCGTGTGAAAGCTAAACCGACGCCGATACCCCGGTCGCCGCGCTCGATTTGCTAATCCCTTCACACGGAGCCGCGCTCGAATTTCTAATCCCTTCACACGGAGCCGCGCTCGAATTGCGAACCGCCTTCGCACGGCGCCGCGCTCGAATTGCGAACCGCCTTCGCACGGAGCCGCGCTCGAATTGCGAACCTCCTTCGCACGGAGTCGCGCTCGAATTGCGAACCCGCCTTCGCACGGAGTCGCGCTCGAATTGCGAACCCGCCTTCGCACGGAGTCGCGCTCGAATTGCGAACCCGCCTTCGCACGGAGCCGCGCTCGAATTGCGAACCCGCCTTCGCACGGAGCCGCGCTCGAATTGCGAACCCGCCTTCGCACGGAGCCGCGCTCGAATTGCGAACCCGCCTTCGCACGGAGCCGCGCTCGAATTGCGAACCCGCCTTCGCACGGAGCCGCGCTCGAATTGCGAACCCGCCTTCGCACGGAGCCGCGCTCGAATTGCGAACCCGCCTTCGCACGGAGCCGCGCTCGAATTGCGAACCCGCCTTCGCACGGAGCCGCGCTCGAATTGCGAACCCGCCTTCGCACGGAGCCGCGCTCGAATTGCGAACCCGCCTTCGCACGGAGCCAGTCAAGAGCGTTTCCAAGTGTCGCTGGTGCTGGCTATGCATTCGTTTATCTGGAGGTACACGAATGGTGCTGCTATGGGCGTTAGTTAGCTAGTTAAGACTTTATTTTACGTGGTGAGACTTCGGCAATCGCGTTCGACCTACGTTTGTCCAGACAAATTTCGCTAGGCTCCTTTCACCATCTAGTGGAGGATGAAGGTATTATCAGGCAACGAAACGATCAATTTCAATTTAGCTCAGAGACTTCGTTTAGGCTTAAGGATATTTTACATACAATAAATCTACTAACATGGGACAGCCGGATTTACTTCCCCTCCAAAGGAGGGCGTGCGAAGAAATTTTTCTCACTGAAAAATCCACGGCATCGATCGGCTTTGAACCCGCAAACTTTGCTACAGCAGCCCGACACGGTAACCGTTATTGTACCGAACCCGCGTTGGTGGCAGATTCCCGCCGCCACCTGCAGAGCAGACGCTTGCCCTCCCTCCGACCCCTCTCCCGGAGAAGAACACAGCTCTAAATGGCAGCATGTATGCTTCATCGCCCGGAAGCTCCACCAACAGTATCTAACGATGTTTTGACTGCCCTGTGGTTGCCCGATACCCAGACTGCTGATTCACCAATCCTTCCTTTCCCACGCTGAGGCACTGGTCGGAGGATGTGTAAGAAGGGGTCCAACGCTTCTTGATGGCGCTCGGATTTTAGGCACCTATTGAGATAGCTGAAGTGCGATTTTTTTAACTCCGCCCCTCCAGCCCCTACGGCCACGATGGAATGTCACACGGCATTTCGCGTCTTTCTCCGTCACACCGCTATCGATCGCAAGCTCTATCTATCTCTCTGATACGGTCGCGAACATGCGATATCTGGGGCACGTCTGAGAACGTCGTGAAATATCGTGACATATTCCATCGTGAAGAGGAGCTTCGAGGGGCAAAGTTAGAAAAATCGCAGTAGAGGTCGAATAATTCAGAAGCGGTTTCGAGGAGAATTCTGGCGCCTGGCTGCTCTGGTCGGTAGTAGTGACCTTAGAACTTCCCGCATCCGAAAACATGAATGAAACAATGGATGGCGCTGCTGAGTGATTCCGTGTGATGCCAGACAACAAGGTGACAGCGTGAGAGTCATCAACGAGCGCTCATTGTTGCTGCATATCGTCGCTGTAAAATCAAACCGGCATATCTGCAAAATGCATATTTTTCACCTGAGAGCTTTAAGTTTCCGCCTGTGATATTTTCTGCATACTGATGCATATAGGCCTAACGCCATCTGACGGATTTTTATTCAACTATACGATGTGCCGGTTCGACATAAAATAGACGGGAAAATAAGAATTTTTTTGCACCTACAACTTAAAAACCTCAATTTTTGCACACATGCCGCTTTGAATTAACAGCGACGATATGTTGAGGTGCATTGCTTGGGTGTGTTGCAGCGTTGGATGCAGTGGCGCCGGCCGCCGAGCGCGCGACGCCTCCGCTGCACGGCCGCCCAGAGGCGAGAGCTTCGCCGCGCCGTCGCCGCCCCCGACCCCTCGCCCCCCCTTCACCACCGCCACCGCCACCCCCGCCCCCTTCAGCACTGCCTCCGCGGCGACGGCGCCGCCGCCGGCCGCCACGACGAGGACGAGGAGGAGGAGGAGGACGACGACGCGCGCCCTTCGCCCGCAGCCGCAGCCATGTTCAGGGAGCAGGTGAGCGCGCGCCCCCTCTTCAGTGACATCCTTCGCTCCTTCCCCCTACTGCATTGTCCTCACCTTTCCACTTTCACACCCCCTCTCCCTTGCGCCCCGCTTTTCGCCCTCCCCACTCTTCTCCACCCCCCTTTACTCTACCCCCTTTACCTTATCCTTTTTTCCCCTTTACCCCGCCTCTTTTCCCATTTACTATTCCCCTTCGCAGCATTTATGTTCCCCTTCGCTGCCTTTTCCCTCCCCCTCTTCCCATTTACCCTCGCCCTCTTTTCCCCTCCATCTTTACCCCCGCCCCCTTTTACCCCCTCCTTCGTCCATTTGCCCTCCTTCGTTCATTTGCCCTCCTTCGTCCATTTGCCCTCCTTCGTCCATTTGCCCTCCTTCGCCCCTTTGCTCCCCTCCACCACTTTGCCTCTCCTCCACCTCTTTGCCCCTTTGCCCTCCCCTGTAACCGCCGTTACCCTCCCCTGTAACCGCCGTTACCCTCCCCTGTAACCGCCGTTACCCTCCCCTGTAACCGCCGTTACCCTCCCCTGTAACCGCCGTTACCCTCCTCCCTTTACACTTCTTTCCTCCTCTTTCTCTGTTTCCCTGTGGGCAAGATGGGGCCTGGCTGGTCACGGTGAGGAAAGACGGGAGGGTCCTGGGTTGGTGGGAAGACGACGGGAGATATCGCGAAGGATGGGTCAGGTCAGTGCAGGGCAGAATAGGACGGGATATTCTGAGGATAGAATTTATCTTGTGGAAGGGTTATGGTAAACGCGAAGTACGTCTGCAGTTTTTTAAATGAAATATACTAGCGATTTTTTTACAAATAATTATAGGGAATCTGTTCAATAAAGTGAACGTCACAAACATTCCTCAGCAATGTCTGTCTCAAACGACACATCACCGTTTTTCTCAAATATTCCGAATTCGTTCTAGGCCCCTAACACCGTTTCCTGAAGATTCGGCGCTATTTTTGTTTCCCTCTGTACAGTAAGCTCGAATTCCATTATTAAGCCCAAGATCCATTGATCTCGGATTTTAGGACAAAATTCTATTTACTTCCTTTATGAGGTTGTGGAAAATAATTGTAGATGTTTACGAATCATGAAAAAATAGAGCTACTGAGAGCAACTAATAGTGCCCAAAATGCCCTAAAAGGGCGGTTGATGCCTGTTTTCATATTTTATTACCTAAATAAAGTAATTTTGAACCATTGTCATATTTTCATTACATTTTTACTATTTCGCCTTATGAAGGAACTTCTAGCGCAGGAAAACGACGAATTTTTGAATTTGTTACACCAAAATGCAAAGACTTTCCCGAATTCCCAGAAACGCGAATATACCATACCCTGATCGACGAATACGCGATCGACTACTCACCGAAATATCTCTCCCAACACACCGAACATAAGTTCTGCAAGTCAATATAAAGAGGATGTTTCACGCTCGTCTCGGATCAGCTCGCACTTCTTAGGTAATTGCAGCCATTCCCTGTGCAGCTGCGCAGTTGAAAGGTGGAGGAGACTCATCGCCGCACCGCGTCATCTACGCAATCCAGGCGAGGAAAGGCACACGCCAGGCAGAAGACTGCCGGAAAAGCGAATCTTACAAAATAAACCCAAGTCTTGAACCCTAAGAGAAAAAAAGAGTAATTTTCCCCTTATTTTTAAGTAATTTTAAAAGTCGTTTTACTTTTAAGTCACTTGGGTAATTTTCAGAGAATTTGTATATCACCAGAATCCGAGCCCGTATTATACCTATTACGATTATTTTCATTTTCTCAAAGTTAGACTTTAAAGTGTTTAAACTACATACATTGGGTATTTTTTTTATTATTTCTTTTATTTTTTGTAAAGTGGATACGCTTTTTTCTTTCCTTTTCTTTTCTTTTTTTAAGCCAAGTTTGTGTAACCTTTCCAAAGTGTTCCGCAAGCGCGAGGCCCGAGGCCCCGACGACGGGTGCGCCTTGGCGACCGGCCCTTGCCCATCCCCGTTCCCTGGTTCCCCGGCATGGCTTCGTGTGGGCGCAGGTGAACACGATCGCCGCGTGGTTCGAGCAGTGGAACGAGTGCGAGCAGACGGTGGCGCTGTACTCGCTGCTGAAGCGGCTGGCCCCGGCCAAGGCGCGCTTCCTCGCCGTCGCCCTCGACCAGAGCCTGGCCGACTGCTCCGAGCTGCAGCTGCACGAGCACCAGGCCAACAACCCAGGTGAGCACGCACGTGCGCTCGCGCAGAGTGCCCACTTTCTGGGAAGGAAAAAAAAATAATAAAAAAATTAAAAATAAAAATCACGGAATTTCTCTGCTATGGAAAAGTCGGGGGACAAATCGGGAAACTTAATTGCTACGGAAAAGTCGAGGGTAGGGGGGAATCGGGGAATTTCATTGCTCTGGGAAAGTCGGGGGGGGAGAATCGGTATACTTTATTGCTTTGGAAAAGTCTGGGAGAATCAGGGAATTTCATTACTCTGGAAAAATCAGGGAAAAATCGGCGAATTTGTGAAAGTATGTTTAGAAGTCAGGGACGATTTTGAGATGGTTATAAAACTAGATATTATTGCTACAAAAAATAGCGCAGCATTATATTTTTCTCAATTTCTATATTTATTGAGGGTATTTTTAAATTTAATTTGTACTTTATTGAAGCCTGCCTGAAACTAATTTTTAATCTCTCTGAGTTTGTCATGATATTCTCTTTCAATAATGTGAAATATTCTGCAAGTGTTATCACTGAATATTTTTTAATGTTATGGAAAAAAAGGGAAATATCAAGGAAATTTGTTTCAGGAAATAAGTGGCCACCTGTTGCAAACAAAGTGCACACAAGCTTGCAAACACACAGAATTATTTAATACCATAATAATTAATTATTTAATAACTTAATTATTATGCTATTAAATAATTATTATTTAATATGATAATAATACAATAAAAACCATTTCTTGGAATAATTGTTCTACAATTCATTAGAAAAAATTAGAAGTTTGCAGAATATGTCATATGGAAAATGATAGGTGTTCATCCAATCTGCTGCAACATACATTATCATTGTACACAATGAATACAATGACTTGTAATCCCACAGGACTTAGTTGCATTTGTATAGGTTTTTAATTTTATTTTTTAACATGTTGACTGCCATTGACTCGAAATGTTAGATTGTGCCACCTGAGAAATAGTGTAAGACACATGAATGTAAAACGTTTATAAGCATCGGCGGCACTGCTGTGCATCTAAACTTGACGCTTTAAAGAGTCACCAGCAGTGAACATGTTAAGGTCACTTATGTTTCTTATGCTTCAATCTACAACAAAAGACCTTTTGGGACATTCTTTTACAATTTTGGTGGGTTCCTCCATTCCATACCGAAGGTTATTACAAAAGTTTGAAGTTGGGTTCCAGAGTGAGTATTTTTCCTTTTCATTTAAAACTATTTATAATGCAGAATTTTCACACTGCATGCTAATAATAATTATTGATGAATATATGCTTTTTTTATTGTTTTATTTAAAAGAATTTATTTCATTTGTTTAGGGTTTGTAGGGAGTCTTTTGGCCGAGACAAAGGAAACTGCTCTGGAACAGCTGCTGCTCCATCTGCCGTTGTTGAGGCCAGGCAACTATGAGGCGAAGTCACGTTACCTGGATGTGGTGCACAAGGTACTGTATCACTTCCAAGGAATATGATTAGATCTTTAAATCTGCAACCGAGTCGAAGAGTTGAAGAAAGTAATTCAGCAAATCTTGTGAAAACTGGATGCAAGATTAGAAACATGTTGATAGTATTTTGCAGTACAAGAGTTAAATAAGATCTTATTTTCAAATGAAAGTTTGGGCCTTGAGGCGATTTTAGGTGTTGATGAGGCTAATTCTCCTTAGTGCATAAAACATTTTTACTCCTATATATCTTCAGGGTGATTTCTGGATAAATATGGAAAACCTGTAAAAACTCAGCACAATTGAAATGCAGAAATCGTAGAGGGGAAAATGCAGGGAAAAGGCTGGTCACATAAAAAATGTGCATTTGACTTAAGTCTGAACCCTAGTGGAAGGAAGAATTGTGACATGGCAAATAGTAAGAAATAGGAGCAAGTCCTTTAATGTGCCATATGTAGTGGGAGAGCAAATTGTCTTTCTTCCTCTGGTTCATCTCTGGTTTGTTTGTATGATCTGATTTTGTACATCTGAAATTGCACGAGTGAATAGCATGTAGAAGTTAACGATGTCTTTACCAATATTTTTAACATAAACCTTTGGTAAAGACATTACATCCTTCTTTACCACATTTGTATTCTAATGCTAAAATCACTTTATCAATTATCCATGAAATTATCACAACACAGACATGCATCCTATTACTTATTACCAATGCTTGATTTGTAAAATTTTAGGTCCTGGAACACACTCCAAAATTCATTATTAATTTAATAGAAATAGTTATACATTTATAATAAAATCTAATAATTATTCCTGAGGTACTGGAACGCCGTTCTGTCGTGTTCCACCAGGAATCAAGTCCTTCTTATTACTCATAGTGATTATCATGTGTAAAATCCTCCTATGGTTATTTATTTACTTTACTTCAATTCACAAGCATAACAACTGCAGTTATGTAGTTATTTTAATAAAAGAATGAATTGCTTGAAATAACTTAAAAGGAAATTTCACTTGTGAAGGTTAACTTTTTATCTATTTACACATGTAATAAAGGATCATTAAGATCACACTATTTTTTTTTTAAACCAATTTTGCGCTGGTGTCCATTGAAGTGTTGAAGTGAATGTCGTTTTAATCTGTGCCTGTCTGTCTCCGGTGCAGGTGCTGAGTCACTCTGTGGAGACCGGTGCTCACATAGAGGAGGCTCGGCAACTACTGTCCTACAGCCTCATCCACCCTGCCATCAGCAACGATGATCGCAGGTAAAGTAAATAAGACAGACAGCCATGTTCATTACTATGGAATGGATTTTCTTTTGAATACATATTTTTTCAGGAACAAGATACCTGCATTCAGTTAGAGTTTACAAAACCTCCTCAATGAATTAGAAACATTTTCATTTGATATATTTTGGTTTAATTACATATTTTTACACCTTTTACTTATTGCTTCATATTTCATTACATTCTAATAAATGAATGCATTGAAACGGAACATTTCAGGTGCGAGTTTGCCACATATGTTACTGAAATCATCTTTCTTACGAAGCATTGTAATGTAATCAGTGTTTCCCAGAGCAATGAAACATTTTCAGTTCCCTTTTGTCTTTTTTCTTTTGCAGATCTTTGACTCAGTGGCTGCGTCACCTCGAAGACAGGATGGCAGCAGGCAGCCGGTTGCTACACTTTCCGTGCTCGGATTCCCCACAGCAGCAACAGCAGCAGCAGCAGCAGCAACTTTCTCAACACAGTGGCGGGGGTGGTGGGGGTCTCCCGAATGGCCCTGGTGGCCAAAGCGGTTGCAGCAACAGCAGCGGCTGCGGAGGGAGCAGCAGCGCTAGTAGCTGGGGCTCCGTGTCGGCTCTGCATTTTGGACCGCAGCTGGCATGTCATGGTCCACACCCGGGTGGCACCAGCGACTGCTCTGCCGGGCAGCTCAATGGCCACTTCCTGGTGCAAAATTGCAGCTCGGCACCATTGATAAGTTCACAAGGTAGGGCGGAATTGGATTTACAGCTTTGGTGCTCATATATGGAGTTTCTTAAATAGCTTGATAAGCCATTCTTCACAAGTCACAAAATCAACTGGTAAGTGACAACTGAAACTGGGCAAACGGTTTAAATTTGGTTGATTCTGTGAAACCTAGAGTAGACTGAAAATTCTTTGAAAAAAACATGGAGCATACAAGGGAAACTCGCTAACATCTTATTTTGTTATTTATGTAGATGATTAAAAAAAACAGCAAATTCAAAATATTACACAAACTGAACTTTCGAGGCATATAAAACTCCCTTGAATGAAGGAGATGTGCTCTGAATATTTATGTCATATGGCAACAGGCATTACCTTCGCAACATAAAGGGCATTTGAAACAGAATGGTAATGTCTTCAGCTGTGAGCACCACAGAAGAGTAATGCGCAGTTATACAATTTTTGAGTAAGAGGGCGTAAAAACATAAGAAATTCATAGGAGAATAATGGAAACAGATGAAGTTAGCTCATTTTGTGAAAAGACTGTATGAGTGGATAGTTCATTTTAAACAGGATGGACGCCAGTCATTGACAAACAATGCTTTGGTTGTCCCAGCCCATTTTCATACTGCATGTGCCAACTGAATTAACATTCTCAATGCATTACTGCTTACAAATCAGCTGAGCCAATGCAGCAGCAAGTGTGTCCAAGGAAAAGGCCACTCGCCATTAAATACAGTGAAGCCTGTCTAAGCCAAAATTGATCGGCACAAAAAAATATTCCAGTTTAGTTTAGAGAGGTTTCCATTTTATGCTTTTCATTCCATTTTATTATCCATTTTATGACCTTTGTTATATTATTTCTGTCCTGAAACTAATAAATTACATGACTTTAATCGTAAAAATATTTTAGCCTATTTATGGAAGAAATCTCCAAAAAATTTATGTTAATAATATTTCTGATGATTAAAGGAAAATCTTCACAACTTGTGCACTAAAATACTATTATTTTTCTAATATTTATGTAAAGTTTTCTCAATTAAGTTTCCTAAAGTTGAAAACTGTAATATTTAGAATTTTATGTTTTTTCCAACCATTATTAAACTGGTAGTGAAACTCATAAAAACACCTACCTCACTGCCTAGCGTCAAACTGCTCTCTGACTCTTTCAACACACAATGCATCACATCTCAGATTACTAGGTCTTTCTGATACCCTCACATTGTCTTGACCAATTTGGTTGGGAAATACGTGAAAAGAAGCTATGCCCTTACACCTTCCCATGCTCAGAAAGCTGGGAGGGAGGGAATTCTCCTACAGCCTGTGCCTTGAAAGAAAACTACCCCAAGATCGAATTCTACGCTGAATGCAGAAGCCTCTCTCTTTCAATGTGCGGTTGCCATGACTGAAACTCATCACAGGGACAGATAAATTAAAACGGACTTGCAGAGACATTCCTTCCATTGAGTGTGTCTCACGTCTCTCTACCAATGGCAATAAATACACAGAATTTCAGTTTTATAAATTGTGTTTTTTCGCTACAGCTCATGAATAATAGTTTTGTTTCCGTGTTAGACAGGTTTCATTTTCTACCGTATAAAATGCTATTAAACTTGATGGCCTGAAGAAATTTTCTAGTTAAAGCAGGTATCCGGCTTGTACAGGTTCCGGTTTAGAAATATTGTACTGTATATGCTATTCCTGTGTTGCGTTTTCAAACAGCATCTTCTTTTACTATACAATGTTATTGCAGTACTCGTGAAGATTGTTTGCATCAAAATATTTAATTTATTGTGTTAGACAAAAGTATGTTATTTATTGTTCTTAAGCAGTGTGCTTGCTACTCTTTGAAAAAACATTTTGGGTGAGTTTGGTGAGCAGTATTTTTGCTGCTATAAGCCATTAGTTTTTTCTTATTTTTGAAACAATTGTTTACACGAATGGTAATTAAAAAAACCACACGATTTCTTTTGTCAAAAATATCAGAAGAATAGAGCAAAATAAATATATGTAAACTGTGTGTTCACATGCTACAACTGCAGGCTTAATTAGCTTCTCTGTAATGATTGTTGGAAAATATTTGTATTAACTTATTTGCAACTCCAACAGAAATATTAATTTCTGAAATCTTTCTCGCAGGCTCATGTGGAAATTATGCTAATGGATCTCATCCACGTGTGCGACGTAGTAATAGTCTGACACCACCAGTAAGCATCAATCAGTCATCAGACTTGTGGAGCTCACAGGTAAGACAATTTCAGCTTGAATACCAAAGTAAATGTAAATTAGGAGAAATATGTATCAACTGTTACAGCTTGCTAATTGATAAAGGACAAATATTACTCCAGTTTTTCATTAAGAAGTTTTGGTAATTAATCCATGTATCTGAGCAAATAACTATTATGAAGTATTTAGATCCATCCAGAAATATGTTTGCCCATGCAAATCAAATTTTGATACATTTGTCAGCAGTAGTCATAGCATCAGTCTTTAGCTACGTAAACTTGTTGCTACAACAGCATAGACTTTCTTGCATTCATAATGGATACATAAAATTATAATACCACAATTTCTGTCCATAGTAACACATCTAAGCTATCCTTAAAACTGGTAATCCTTAAATTGGTAAAACTCCTTACCAATTGCAGCTCATAGGTACAAAAGCTTAATTCATTTAAACCTAAAACATCAATGCAAATTTGGCAATCCAAAACTGTATTTAATACATGCAGCAAAACTACCTAACAACGAAAAGTTATTCTGAGAATTTCGAGCTGCTGTGTTGCAGCATTTGCAATTGTTGTATTGTGAACTGTTAACTCTTAAAAGATTCTAGCTAAAGAAGTGTGGCAAATTTCAACTTGTAGTTTTGAAAATTTGCAAAAATTTCGCAAAAATACTCACATTTTCAATATGTGCACATGACCTTGTTTAAAGGTCTAATTTTAAAGAAAATATTTCATTAAGTAAAAACTCACCATTATCAGTATTGTAGTTTGCAATGTTCATTTTTTGCGATTTTTGAAATGATAGAGGGTACGCCATTTTTGCAACTGCAGTTTGCTCTATTCCAGAAAAAAAAATGCAGAAATAATTTGGAGGTCTGTTTTGAGAAAGACATTTTTTTAAAATTGCCAATATTTCAAGAGAGATTACACAGAAACTACTCAAAATTTTTAAAAGTTGTAAATAACCTTATTCAATGATTGATATCATCTTTTGTGAAGAAAAAAGATGCTTATCTTTAATTTTGAGGTTAAAGGAAGACACCAAAAACATTTTGAACATATTGCAATTATCAAAAATTCAGTAAATTCAACAAAAATTAGACATGCCCCATTTTTATGGTTTTTGTTCTGAGAAAAAAAATGCTATTTTTGAGAAAATTTTGAAAATGTTAAGGCTTCAGGTAAAATATCTCCCAAATATCAAAATACATAAAGGGCCATCCCTCATTGTATGTGTATGGTTGTACTTCATCTTTGAAAGCGACTTAAATTTTGCTTTTCTTTCCAGGATGATCTGTCGGGTCGGCAGAAACCACGCAGCTTTTCCCTCTCGTCGGAGCATGCTCCTCCTCTGTCTCCCCAGAGCTCCTTGGCTTCATCTGGCAGCGGCTCAGAGTCTCATTTGGATGAGCTAAGGCAGGGGTTTGTGGGTGATGCCAGTGGCATGAAGGGTGAGTGATCCCAATCAGGGCAACAGATTTCCAAAAAAGAGCAAAAACAGGCAAAATCTTTGAAAATGATAGGGATATTGAAGGGGGCTAAAAATATGCAGAGAAAGTTGAGAAATATTTGGGCATGTAAAACAGAAATGTACATATCTTGATAATATTATAATTAGAGACTGTACCTAGGTAGAGGAGAGAGTGGTGTTTCTTAATATTACACTAGTGAAATGTGACAAGCGTTCGTCAAACAAAGAATGATCTTCTTTTCAAAATTATCTGTGTAGCTATTCATGTAAAACAAGTCAAATTCAATAAAATTACTATGGGTGGGTACACATGTGTGCACACTGTAAAATTATAAATTGCAATGCTGTTCATAAGATTTTAATTCCATTTCATGTAATAAATGGTATTGAAATATAATTTGAGGAAAAACATACGTTTGAAAATGTTTGCATGTTTATCTCTATTGTACAGTATAAATGAACATGTTTTGTGATTATTTCTTTTCCTTTTTAATTTAATAAATTGAAAAGGAATTTTACTTCGGCAGCCATGGAGAATAAATAATACAGTATAGTATTTTCTATTGTTTTGTAGATGTGCCGTCGTGGTTAAAATCCTTGAGGCTCCACAAATATGTATCACTATTCGCGCAGCTATCATATGATGAGATGCTGTCATTGACTGATGAGAAGCTTGCAGCTCAAGGTGTGACAAAGGGTGCTCGCCACAAAATAATCTTAAGCATTCGAAAGTTGAAGGAGCGTTATCACACTTTGTGTCAGTTGGAGAAGGTGAGCCTGTTTCTCTTAAACAGCCGACGTCTTTCTTGACCTTGTACTTTCAAATACTGGAATTAATACTAAATATAACAATTCAGCATTTTCCAATAGCCAATGTGACTACTGCTTTCTTCTATCACATACACAATACTTATGATAATCTCATAAATTCAGGAAAATGGAGCAAAGAAATTATTTTATAACTGACTCCATAAAATAAATGTAGTTACAATATGAGGGTCGCTACGAAAGTTTTGAGATACACAAAAACTAAGAGACTTAAAATAATTTTGATTACTACATATTCTCAAAATACTCGCCACAACATTCTATACATTTTTGCATTCTCGTAAACCTATTTTCAAAACATTTTTCCACTCATTTTCCTTGAGTGCTAAAAGTTCACTTTTGTAGGCTTCAACAGCTTCTTTAGGACTTGAGAACCTCCTTCCTCGCATGTGATTTTTGACTGTAGGGAACAGAAAATAATCACATGGGGCCAGGTCAGGCCTGTAAGGTAGGTGAGTCATTAGTTTAACCTCTGTTGACACCAGGAATTGAATTGTGGGGTGGGCCATGTGCGCAGACGGATTGTCATGGTGCAGGACGATTCCCCGCAGTCCTGTCTTCGGTCGTCGTTTTTGGAGCTTGGCGAAAACGTTAGGTAGACATATTGTTGTGTATCACAGAGCAGTAACAGTTCTTTGTTCTTCCAGTGGAACAGTTGCGATATGGTCGCTTTTGGAGAAGAATGTTGCAACCATTTTCTTTCCAACGCTTCGAGGCCACTTAACTTTCGTTGGTGGATGTTCGTCTGGAAAATCCCGTACAGTGGACTGGCGCTTATTTTCAGGATCGAACTGATAAATCCACGTTTCGTCACCAGTAACTATGTCAGAAACGCGTCTAGCGTTGCCTCTTCCAAATCTTTTCAACATTTCTTCACACCATTCCACACGGATGCGCTTCTGTGATTGTGTCAAAGTGTGAGGCACCCATCGAGATGCAATTTTCCTGACTCGAAGATATTCTTTCAGGATTTTGGAAACTGCCGGCGATCCAATCTGTAGGGACCCTTCAATGTTCTTAAATGTCATACGATTGTTTTCGCGTACTAATTTTTCCACAGCGACGAGGTTTTCTTCAGTCGCTGCAGTCGCCGGACGCTCGCTTCTCTCCTTGTCTTTCAACAAATATCTGCCTCTTCTGAATTCTTGAAACCACCGAAAAATTGTCACACGGGTAGGCGCAAGGTCCCCAAAGGCCCGGGGAGAACGATCAAGGTTTTCAGATTCGTTTAAACTAGTCTTCAATTCATAAAGAATCATTGCACGAAAGTGCTCTCTTGTCGGCTCCATTCTGACACTGAATGCCTCGCCAACAACAATAATCAAGGTAGGTTTCTTAGCAACAGCGATAAGACGAGCAAGTTCCTATTTGCATGCAATACTCAGAAAGGATTCTGCTATAGACTCACATTCTTGGAAAGGTAATAATGGACCGCAACACAGTCTATCTCAAAACTTTCGTAGCGACCTTCGTATGCAGTGAAATCTCTCTGAACGACCATCCCTCTCAATGCCAGACTTTTCTTTTAAATGACATTGACACCCTTATTTATAATGTATGTAAATTATATCCCTGTTTAATAGACCTCCTCTCTTCTTTGCCGCTTACCAGGACGTTAATAGCACGTTTTTTAATTTACTTCTTTAAAAAGACCACTTCCAGGAAGTGAATGAGATTATCTTTTCAAAACCTAAAAATAATAGTTTAAATATAATTTTAGTAAACTCTTATTTTCCAGGATGTATCGGAGGGTACCAATCTGTGTGCAGCACTGGAAGAGCTCAAAAACATCTTGCTCTCCCCCATCAAAGCGAGAGATGCCGGACCGGCGCAGGCATTGCTTGTGCCGACCTTGTCACCGGCGCTACCCCTGTCCCCTGGATCAACTTCTCCATCCCCTCTGCCTGCCGGAGGAACATCCACTTCCCCATCCCCTGCTGCTGCTGCTGGTGCCACCGTCACCCCGACTGTAACGCTGACTGTGACCGCTGCCACTAGTCCATGTGAAACGTCACAAGAGGAGGCAGTGGCAGCAGCTGTAGATGCTACCACTGCATGCCAGGAGAGAGACGAGACTGACAAGGCTCTACAGGTGAGCAAAGACATTTTGTTAGTCCTTTTTACTTTCCCTTATACGTACGTATACACAGAGTGATATACGTAGTATATGGGAAAGTTATGTAATGCTGCACGAAAAAATGGCCAATTTTCGGCGGAAAAAAATTAATTGCCAGGCCGTGATAACAAAAAAATGGATAAAACCAGTTGCTAAATTAAGAAAAAAACTCCCCTAACACGTGGTGTAGCCAGAAACCCTCTTTTTGTGGGTCCTTGATATCGAAAAACCAATTGAAAGGAAAACGTCCGTCTGTGAACACTGCTAGCACCTAAACCATTCATACGATTTCTTCCAAAATGGATATTCCCTGGTCGATCTGATTCTAGTCAAAGCTTTGAGATTTTGAAAAAGATTCTTCAAAATTTGGGGGTACTTTACATGAAGCCCCCCGGGGATTTTCAAAATTTTCTCAAAAATGGCTCCAAATTTTTTCTTTAAATTTCTTGTATGAATAGAGTAAAATACACTTTTTAACATGACATAGGTCCGATTTTCACGTACAGCTCTGAATTTTCGAAAATTGTGAAAGTTTCAATTTTTTCCGGCATCTTTCTCCAACTACAAAATTGAAGATAGAGATTTTTTCTTCAAATAAAATTTGTTCTGCATATTGAGTTCTTTAATAAAGGTCATGTAAATGCTATTCAAAATTTTGGTAGTTTTCGTGCAATATTGCGTGCAATATGTGCGATTTTAAAAAATTATAAAAACAAGATTTTCTCAAAAATGGCTCCAAATTTTTTCTTTAAACTTTTGGTAGGGATAGTGGTAAATGTACTCTATCAATGACATAAAAGCCATTTTGGTCTATCAGTTGGTTTTTTTCAAAAAGTACAAAAATGTAAATTTTTTTACTTGTCTCTCACATTGTTAATATTTACATTATCGGCGATTTTTTTCACATTATTATATAAACGAGTGTATATGCTTTAAATAATATCAAGTCAAGTTTTTCGAAAACAACCGTTTTCTGTGAAAAGTAGCTCAAATTTCGGCATTTTCAGAAATGCTCAAACGCCATTTTCTCATATATGGCTGCAAATTTTTTCTTGAAACTTCTGTAACTGATAGTGATAATTACACTCTTTAATATGACGTAAAGTTTATTTTGAGTTATTTTTTTTGTTTTTTTTTCAAAAATTACATAATTGTAATTTTTTTGAAAGATCTCTCACATCTTTAATATGCACATTACTAGCAATTTGTAAACATTATTATATTTGTGAGTGTAAGTGCTTCAAATAACTTCAAATAAAGTATTTTGAAAACTCAATCATTTTCTGTGAAAATGAGCTTCAAATATCGCATTTTTAGTAGCGCTAAAACGCCATTTTCTCTTGAATGGCACATCTTTTTTAAAAGAAAATTGCCATTTACGACTAGGGTTTATTGTTCTTTAATATTCTAAAATTAATATTTTCGTTCTACCAATAGGAAACCGAAAAATTAAGAAAATGACAAAAAAAAATGTACTTTTGGCGGTGATAGATGGTAGCTGGCAAGAAAAGTAATGTGGCAATTGCGAATATCTAGCGAAGACCCAAGAAAATAGAAAACTAATACGAGAATGTCTGTGCCATTCTGTAGCACCACTAGTTTAATTTCATTTGTATTATATCCAAAGGGTTATGCCAATTACTGGGTAATTTTGGCAGATTAATTCTGTATTTTTTATCATCCAGTTGCCTAATAATAGATCCATATTCCATTGTATGGTTGTTAGTAAGACATAAAAATGTAGGAAACAGAAGAATTCACTTGACATTTGTAGATTTAATATTTGGACCACTTACTTGTATCTAATCAGTTCCTTTGAATGGACAAGATATTTTAAAAATTACTTAATACATTGAAAAAATTATTCTCTATAAAACAAACAAACAAAAATAAAGTAGTTCTCGTGGTGTTGCGGTCTTCAACCTTGTTAATTTGAATACCCTGTTTACCGGAATAAAAGATAAATAATATCTTATTAATTATCTTAAATATCTTATTAAAAAAATATGGGATATTCACAGATTAAGCATAGTAGATTTGGATTTATGTTTTTTATAGTGTCATTCTGTGTTACGAAACTCAAATCTTGACGAAACAATATGCTGGGAATACTACAAAAACATTGCGTCTATATAAAACATGTAATTACATTCACCGATGTACTCTCGGCATACATTGAACTAAACAGATGCGAACTCTACTTGGAGGTTGGAGCCAGACCTTGGCTGTGCCAGTAGGGGTGGGGAAAATCACTCACCAATGTAACATGTACTTCACTTATGGAACTAATGATCATAGTTAGTGCATCCAGAAACAAAAATACCAAAAGTGTGCTTTCAAGTGTACACAGTGTCAATGTTGTCTACTATATCTATTTATTTATTAATAAAACACACCACACACCTACTTTGTTGCTTATATTTGTTTGTGTTTCAACCAGGTGATGCAAGAGCAATGCGAGATGCAGCAGCTAGAAGGGGAAGGGGACTCTCCTAGACAAGGGGCGAGGCAGCAGAGACCATGGAAGGCTTGACTGAGGATGGAGACATTCCTGCCCAGTTCACAAGGGTCATGGGAAAAGGTGAGTTGCAGAGAAAAGAATCATGTTTAGAAGAATTAATTATGAAAAAACTATCTTTCAAAATGGGCTTTGAAACTGGCAATAAAACTTGGTCGAATTCAGCCAGTCCTCTGTAGGAGAATTCTAGCAGCTGGCAGCTCCGATGACAGTTTTCCGTTGTTTTTCCGAACCATGCAAATTCTGAATCTAGCACAAGCCATGAACCTTGCACAAACTTCCTCATCCTTGCCCTTTCTTTTCAAGACAAAATGTTGATGTTAGCAATATTTGTTTTGCAGTGTGTACACAGTTATTGGTGTCGAATCGTGCTGAGGAAGAGGCTGCACGCCTCTTCATGCGCTTGCTGGAACGAGCGCTGCAGCACGAGGCCTTTACGGCACAGCAGAAGCGCCGCCTCACCACGTGGAAGCTGCAAGTGCAAGATGTGTGGAGCCCTTTGACAGCAGTGATGGCTGCAAGTTTAGGACCATCATGCACTGGACCGGGCATGGGCCATCGCGGAGGAGATCAGCGTCATAGTAGGCACAGGTAGGTCATTGTCTGGGGAGTGTGTGAAGTGGTGCTGAACTCAAAAGTCTTGTGCAAACCTTTTTGAAGAAGGCACAGCACAGGGGGGGAGGGGCATGCCCCATCGAAAATTTTGATTCAAAATTTCAGTTTCATCATCGAAATATTTTTCTCTCAAAATATCGTTATTGCTTCTTAAAAACACGAGATCATTGAGATGTTGATGAGACAATGACATTCCTTATCTGTTTTAATTCTTTTGACTTTCTCACTACCACTACACAATTGTGTAGCCAGAATTTATGTTTGCAGGTTCTTCATAATGAAAAATCAATTGACAGCAAAACATCTGTCTGTCTGTTTCTCTCTCTCTGTCTCTCTCTCTGTCTGTCTCTCTCTCTGTCTGTCTGTCTCTCTGTCTGTCTGTGTCTCTCTGTCTGTCTGTGTCTCTCTGTCTGTCTGTGTCTGTCTGTCTGTGTCTCTCTGTCTGTCTGTCTGTGTCTCTCTGTCTGTCTTTCTGTCTGTGTCTCTCTGTCTGTCTGTCTCTGTGTCTCTCTGTCTGTCTGTCTGTCTGTGTCTGTCTGTCTGTCTGCCTGTCTGTCTGCCTGTCTGCCTGTCTGTCTGCGTCTCTCTGTCTGTCTGTCTGCGTCTCTCTGTCTGTCTGTCTGTGTCTCTCTGTCTGTCTGTTTTGCGTCTCTGTCTGCGTCTCTGTCTGTCTGTCTGCGTCTGTCTGTCTGCGTCTCTGTCTGTCTGTCTGTGTCTCTCTGTCTGTCTGGTCTGCGTCTGTCTGTCTGTCTGCGTTCTCTCTGTCTGTCTGTCTGTCTGTCTGTCTGCGTCTCTGTCTGTCTGTCTGCGTCTCTGTCTGTCTGTCTGCGTCTCTCTGTCTGTCTGTGTCTGTCCTGTCTGTCTGCGTCTCTCTGTCTGTCTGTGTCTCTCTGTCTGTCCTGTCTGCGTCTCTCTGTCTGTCTGTTCTGCGTCTGTCTGTCTGTCTGCGTCTGTCTGTCTGTCTGCGTCTGTCTGTCTGTCTGTCTGTGGTCTCTCTGTCTGTCTGTGTCTCTCTGTCTCTCTCTCTGTCTGTCTGTCTCTCTCTCTGTCTGTCTGTCTCTCTCTCTGTGGTCTGTCTCTCTCTCTCTGTGTCTGTCTCTCTCTCTCTCTGTGTCTGTCTGTCTCTCTCTGTGTCTGTCCTGTCTCTCTCTCTGTGTCTGTCTGTCTCTCTCCTCTGTGTCTGTCTCTCTCTCTGTGTCTGTCTCTCTCTCTGTGTCTGTCTCTCTCTCTCTGTGTCTGTCTCTCTCTCTCGTGTCTGTCTCTCTCTCTCTGTGTCTGTCTCTCTCTCTCTGTGTCTGTCCTCTCTCTCTCTGTCTGTCTCTCTCTCTGTGTCTGTCTCTCTCTCTCCCTCTGTGTCTGTCTGTCTGTCTCTCTCTCTGTGTCTGTCTCTCTCTCTCTGTGTCTGTCTCTCTCTCTCTCTGTGTCTGTCTTCTCTCTCTCTCTCTGTGTCTGCTCTCGCTCTCTGTGTCTGTCTCTCTCTCTCTGTGTCTGTCTCTCTCTCTCTCTGTGTCTGTCTCTCTCTCTGTCTGTCTCTCTCTCTGTCTGTCTCTCTCTCTGTCTCTCTCTCTCTCTGTGTGTCTGCTCTCTCTTCTCTGGTGTGTCTGTCTCTCTCTCTGTGTCTGCCTGCTCTCTCTCTGTGTCTGTCTCTCTCTCTCTGGTCTGTCTCTCTCTCTCTGTCTGTGTCTGTGTGTGTCTCTCTCTCTGTCTCTCCCCCCTTCCTCTCTCTTAGGAGTTAAAGGAGTTACAAACAACTTACAATCTGTGACAAATATAGTATATTTAATGTTTTTAATTTTCTGCTTTATAACCGTCGAAATTTTATTTCTGGTTTTCTTGAATCTCACTTTTATAAGTTAACTCCCTCTCTGTGAACTGCATTGACTTATTTCCAGTCTATTAAAAAATTAAAACAAAGTGCTGTATTTTTCTAGGTGGCACAGTCACAGCCAGTTTGGAAGCCCATCACTGCCTCATCACCCTCACCACCATCACCACAATGGTTTCCCTCACCATCTCCCGCTCCACCGACCTCAGCAACCACAACCTTCTCAACAATCTCCCTCGGCGATGAATCGTTTCCCACCTCCGCCACCTCCCATGCCAGGGTCGTCATCGTGCGCATCTCGAACCCTTCTCAACAAGACTGCATCTCCGCTGCCCACCTTCTCTGGCGGGGGCCTTTTTCCTCCATCGCCAACTGGCGGGCCTTCGAGCTCACAACCACCAATCGGCTCTCAGCACAGGAACAGCCTGACTGTACTGGGTGCTGGTGCTGGTCAGACAGGTCAGTTTTTGGCGAAGAGGCCATCACTGCAGGACCCTCTGCCAGAGGTGAGATAAGCATGCATTTATTTACTTAGCTATGTACTTGCGCTTCCTATTCAAAAACCTCTAGAATTGCTCAGAAGACTTAATCTTCTGGACACTTTATTTTCTTGTATTTTACACCTGTCAATCATTAAACTTCACCATTGTTCTTACATACAATATAAAAAAATGTGTTTCAATGTATTTCCAAAGCCAATACCATCTATAAACTTTCAGAAAAAGTTTTTCATCACGAAATCGAGTAAGTGTACATGTCCAATTAATACTAATCATCCATACAGGTCCAATTGACAATTATTTGCAATTGTATTGTTGTAAATGTGATTAGCAGGTGGAATTACAAGCAACAGTCCTCAGTTATTATTGTTATGTCTAATGCAATTTTTCACAAAATTTCCAAAACAAGGCACCAGCCAATCCCAAAGTGGTGAATATTGACCCTTTGGGGTCAATTTGAAATGTTTAAGGACTCGATAACTTACACTGCAATAATGGCAGAATCAGCAATGGCTGAAAATAGCCTCTCTTCAAGCCACAAAGAAATTATTGTTCTTAGTATTTCTTTGATTGTAATTGGAAAAGCTAGCATGTTTGTAAGCTTCCTGATTTTGAATTCAGTTTTAATATGGTTTTCTTTCTTCCTTTTTCTTTTCTTCTTTTCTTTTTCTTTTTTTCTTTTCTTTCTTCTCTTTCTTTGTGAAATTCTGTGCCATTCTGAAAGTTTGTGCCATTCTGTAGCTCCACTAGTTATTTTTAATGGAGTAATTTTAACTTCTGTGCTAATTGTTTTAATTTGTATTTTTATTTCATAAATGTCGGCAAAAAAAACAACATTTCTGATAGGTTTGTTTTTGCTTTAATTTCAGCTAGTGCAAGTTTCAGTATTAAAAGTTGCAAATTCTGCCATTTGTTATACTACTTTGATTTTCATTTGTTTATTAAGAAGTAAATGGAACTAAATTGTGGTATCTGGATAAATATTTCATTTGAATACAGTCAAAGTTTATTAGTTTGTGAAGGCAAGCTTAATTTCTGTGAGGTGTTGATGGTTTTAACCTTTTTACAGGAAGATCTCTAACCAAAAAAGTTTTAATATACAAATAATTTTGTGTTTCATCAATTTATGCAAAAATAGGTAGACATTGTACATACAACACCATGTGTTTCCTTTCCTTTATGATTTGAGGATTCTTTGAATGTTCTAATCACCGTTATTGTAAAGAACCATTTTGGTGATGTTGCAGCCGATGGACAGCCATTCGACTCTTCAGCGAACCCGTTCAGCACCACTGAAACCCAGCCATTTCTGTGGCTTGGGGTTCAGCTCATCCCCAAGTCCCAGCACCTCAACGTCCACAAGTTCACGGACCCCCTCCACAGACGCAAGTGGAGCGAATGATCCAGAAATCAACTCTCGCTTGGAATCGCTCTGTTTAAGTATGACTGAACATGCTTTGGGTGGATTCAATGAGGTATGAGCTACCTTGCTATTCTGCCTCTCCACTCAAGTCTTGTCTTCATGAATTTTCTCAGTCCCCTCATGATTTCAACCAACATGTGGAGGCTGAAAAATAAGAGGTTTTATTGACGATTTTAAGACGCTCCATCATGAATCAGAATGAATTAGGGCGTCTGTAAAAGACTAAATCCACTTATGTTCATTGCCTTACGGCTGAACCTTTTCCTATGCTTTTAAAATAATTATTTTTTAAATGTATTCTAGTTCATGTGCAAGATTTTACCTCGAGGTCGTGGAAAGAGGCAACTTGTTTTGTTGAGGTTTTTTTCTTCCTTAGCGTTTATTGAACGCATAGATAACTCAAGAATGAGTGATTTATATATTTTGCTGGCTTTTTGTTTTTTGTTTTTTTTTTTTAATTTCTGGTGAGATTGAAGTCTTATGTTCAATGCATTTGCAACGGTATTCCAGGACTTGATGATTTGCACTAATTTCAGGACAAGAAGTTTTGGGTGCCATTTAATCAGTACACATGTTATGTGAATTAAGTGAATTTATGCTTTGATTGAGTGAGACAGAACTACCCCTTTTTCTTGTTTGTTGCATTTTCAACTTTTTAGAGTACTTAAAAAGTACTATTATGATTTATTTGAGTAATTCTAAATTTTTATGACTATGGCCCTCTATGAGTAGGTGCTAACTTGTAACAACAGATATCAGAGATTGTTCTGTTTGACACTCTTTATCTGCATAAGACTGCCACTTTCTGGAGACAGACTGTTGAGTAACTGGCAGGCCAGTTATAGGATGAGCTGTTTTTTGCATACTCTGCTCCGTACCAGTACAAAGTCCCCCCCCCTTTCTTTCTGGGAATTGGAGGGCTAGAATCTCGATTTATTTTATTTGCAATTTACAGACTTGAAGTAGTAAGCTTCTGTGACCAGAGTCATGTGATTGATTGCTCTTGGGTGTGCAGGCAATGCTATTTCATAGGCTGGTTTCCTCAACTTTTTGGCCATCTAATGGCCTTCTTAAGAGCTGAAATAATATTTCCTACAGAGACATTTCTACCCTTAAGCAGGCCATAAATAAGATTTCTGAAATTGGCAAACCTGCCTACAAACAGTGTTTCCTGATCAGCTGAGAATAATCGTTTAATAAACTTTGTTTGCCCACATTTGTGCATTAGAGAGCATTGTTTAACATGAGGCCGTTTTGATGAAGGTACAGGAAAGTTGTAGATCATATCCTGCAGGACCTTTGTTATTTGTGAGAGGAAATATTTGTTTTTTCAGAAAGCAATTCTATTAATTAATTTTTTGATGCTGGTACATCAGAGATTCAAGAATATGCATATGATTCATTATGTTGAAAAAGTTACCATTCGTTGTTTCTCATTGAATATGCAAGATGAACAACTTGTTGTACATTCATACGTTTCATGTCTTCACCCTCTCCAAAAGACTATAATGAATCAAATCAAATGTTTATTTTTAATGTTGGGGAAGTATATGATGATAAATGGTGATGGAGCAGCTTGTGTTCCGTCTTTAATATCTCATCCACAGCACAGTTAGATGCCAATGCTGTAGACGCATTTATGCAGAAGGGCTATTTTATGATTGTGTCAGGGGCACACAATTGTGAGTATCTAAGAAAGTTGTTTCAGAAATTTGCAGAAGAGACAAAGTTAAGTGTACTGCTTGTTGAAAGCATTCCTCTGCCCTGTATACCTCCACTACTACCCCACCCCACCTTTAAACTCACATATGCACTTGCAATTTTTTCTTTCTTTCTGTTTTTATCTTCCTTTTTCTGTCCTTCTTTTTTCTTTTTCCTTTTTCCTTTTTTTAAAAATACTTTTGCTTTTTGTATGACACATTTGGTAAGAAAGCCTTCCTGTACAATAATTGCGAACTAAATTAACGGTAAAGTTGTTCTGGCGTGCACTGTTTGTATTTATATGTAGACGTGGACGGATTGTAGTCTTTTGCTCACATATCTATAGTGCCTGTATCTGTTGGCATTCTTTTGTCAGTCTTTTTTACTTCTTATTCAATCTTCCTCACTAGAAGGGTAGGGCAAAGCAATAGGTTGTTGAGAAATGCACCTTTTTGCTAGGTCTCATTTTCTCTCTACTTCCCCTCTCGGATTGAAGTGCATTCTATATACCTCTGAAAGGTTCAACAAATGATTGTTAAGTTTTTGCCATACATCTTCCAGTGCATTTTGCATTTTAATCTTAGCTATGTAGACACATGTTTTAGTCTTCAAACAGGCCTAAAATATTCTGTAAGACCTTGTCATTTAATACCAGTGTGAAGGATAGGTTGAAGGAATTGGTTCTTCTTTTCTTTTTTTTTTTTTTTTATAATAATTATTATTATTATTATGTTCCTCCACTTAAAATGTTTAGCTGCACAACAATTTTTTGCTTCTCCATGAAGTATTATCCGAGATCTCTTTTTGTGCAGTTGAGGAAATTGTTGTTTTTTTTTTTCTTTCTTTTATTATATTATTTTCTAATTATCAATAAACTAAACTATTACGTAGTTACAAAGTCAATACGAAGACTGGGAAACATCAACTTTGCAGCTGGCTGCTATGTAAGCTGAGTTGATAATGTTTCGAACTTCTTGCTTACATTAATAAAGCAGAACGTTCGTGGTAGTAAATTATAGAGTGCTACAAGGAACAGGTTTCTTTGAAATATGAGTAATTTTGTATGTAATGACAGTATCTTAATAATTAGAAAATTGTTCTTGGTGTAGTTCAACCTGTCACTTGAAATGTTACTCAGAGGCAGGGTGGACTTTGTATTGACAGTAGTTGTAGATGAATGTTATCCATGGAATTTCTGGAAAACAAGAGTGTTGTTAGTATCTCATCTTTTTCATTTTTTTATTTTAGATTTGTTTGAAAGTGACAGCTTTATGAGAGATGCTCACAGATCTTCAAAGCAGGATCTGTTATGTAATTCTAGTCTTCAAGAATTTATTTTAATGTTAACTAATTGCCTACAAATTGCTAACTAATTTTATTTGGCAAAAATACTTTTAAAATCTGATATTACATCACAAAATGAGGAATTTAGGTCTATCCAAATCCAAGTTGAGTTAATTTACAAAGATTAATTGGAGTATCCTGTTGCTTTTAGAAAACGTTATAGAGGAGAAGTTTGTTTCACTTATTAATGTCCAAGTGAATAATGAAATTCCATGGTTAGCATGGAACAGGTGTTTGGTAAATTTTGTGATATATGGTGTTTTTTGTGTGATACCGCTTTAAAAAAGGCTAAAGACTGAAAGTTCTTTTTTTTTTCTTTCTTTTTTTACTTCTTTCATTACTTTGTATATTAATAAGTAGCATTTAAGGGGGAAATTAATGGAAAGAAGCATAGTAAAGATAAATATATATTGACTGAAAGTTAAAACTTGTCAAATTCTACTATGTTATAAATTTTATATTTGCATTATTGTTTTTTAAGTACAAACAGTAACTTACATTTCACACTGCAGTTAGAAGGTAATAGTGGTATATTTTGAAAAGGACGTTAAAAGTCAGCAGAACTGAAAATATAAGAGTGGAAACTAGTTATTTAAACAAGATATGGCAGCTGTATCAAAAGTTAAGAATTAAATTTCTTTCTTATAGTTAATGTATGTTTGAAAATGATTGTAGCAGTACCATCATAAAAGGATGGTTGAGTGTGGTGGTATATTTATTGTAAGTGTATGAAGTTTGACTTCTGTACTATGCAGATTTTGGGAGGTTCATTAAAATAATTGTTCATTAAAGTGACACGATTGAAAGTGACATTATATCCAAAATATTTCGCATATGTGCACAAAAATTCAGTTTTTTTTCATTGCAATACATCTTCACTAGAATTCTTGTAAACTTCCTCTCTCATAAAAATCAAATTTCTGCAAATTAAAATTACTACACTAGAAATATGGTCTAATGATGTAGGTTTATGGCTTAATGCTTAACTTCAATCATTGCCATTTGGAGATTACTGGTGATCAAAAATCAAATAATTTTCTTTACTTCCAGCTCTATTGATAAGGCTTACAGACAAATGCACAATCTTTAAGAGGGCATATGGATTTCCATTTTCTGAAACAAGTATTGACAGCATTTCATGTAATATAACATATTTTGGGTAGTCAAGCAGCTAATTATCAGAAAAATTTTGATTTGTTATTTTGTCTGTTGTGAAAATTTCTGGATTTTTTCATGTTGCAGTTTAATAGATTTAAAACGGTTTTAAAGTGTCTTGAAATTCTGATGAATATTAATTATGTGAAGGAAAATAAGATTTGTTCAAAAGATATGCAAAAAATGTGGCATTTGTTTAATTGACAAATTAGAAGCTGGCTTCAAAAAAACTTAAACTGGAAATTAAAGTGATGTTATCTTGCCATTATCATAGAGTTCATTTAAATCATAAGAGTGTAAAAAAAAAAAAAATTTTAATGTTTTGAAAGAAGAAAAGTTAAAATTGGGGAAACTCATGAAACCAACTATTAATAAAAAGCAGACCTTTTGAAAACATTTAAATTTACATTTATGGTTCTTGCAATTAAAATAAATGTTACCTTCTGATTGTTTAACAGTGATTTATTGAACTCTATTGGTGTTAGGATTTTGTTTGTATGCAGATAATTTTTGAGACTGAACTCCAAATGGTATAAAAACAATCAGAATGTTGTCAATTAAGTGCAAGCAAATGAATTATTACAATATAATTGGCAACGGAATGAGTATGCTTTATAATATGTTAGTATTTGAAAGTGAAAAATGTTTGATATCTGGTTTTACTTACATCTGGTAAGTAAGACTGTGAAGAAAATATTTACTCCCAAAATTTGAATTTCAATTTTTGTTCATTTGTATGATAAATAATTGATTCCTTACTTTCATACGGATCATTTCATTTATTATTATTATTATTATTATTATTATTATTATTATTATTATTATTATTATTATTATTATTACTATTACTATTGCTATTTCATGTAAAGTTTAGCAATTGTTAAAGCTACTTACCTCTTTCTGAAGGTGTGATTGTATGAAATTGAAACTTTTATTTTATCCTACTCATGAAACCACCTAATTTTCTAGCAAGCAGTTTTGTTTATGTATTCTGTGGTGATCTTTTTTTTTAAAAACTATCATTATGGGTCAGACAGGATGGTCTAGCCAAAAAAACATTTGGTTTTGATATTTCAAATTTTTTTGTTACGTGTGTCCTGTGTATTCACATTTAATGATAAAAGTGTACTGGCTTGCTTATTAAAGGTATTCCACAAGTTGTAATGATGTATTATGATGGAGTGTCATTTGTTTATTTCTGTGGTTCTTGTCTGATGTACAAGGGAAACTCAAACTGCCTGTAATTTAAAGGAATAAAAATATTTTTCAGTGTCATTTCAGTGTGATAAAAATGCTACATATGGTTGACTACTCAGTAAAACATTTATATTTTTATGGTCATAAGACACTAGGTTGCAATTGCAACGTTTTCAAGTGTTCATAAATACTTCAGAAGTTTCTCAGACATATTGTAAAATAAAAGAACATTTTCCATTGACATCTTTTAGATATCTTGTTGCCTAGGTGTCTTAAAAGTCAAATCTTTTGCTAGATCATTATACTTTTATCATTAAAAGGAACATTATGGCCATATTGGTTTTAGTTTATTTGCTAATGTTAAAAGAATGTTTTTATGCTCAAGTAAAAAAGAAGTATGTAGCATTTACTTGATGTTTTATTAAATTTATATATATAAATCGAATACTTGTCTATCAGTTTTCATATAGTCTATACATATTCGTGTACTTGTATGTTGTAAAGGAGGCTGCTTTTATTTTAGTTCTACTGTTTGTTTCATCATCATTGGATGTGAAGAGATGTTATGGTTCAGTTTGGAAGGTGTCTGTTTTAAGATTATAATGACAATCAGGAGCAGAAATATCAGAAATAGATTTTTTTATGTATATATATATCTGTTGAAGAAATTAAGCTTTCATACATGTATTTGTGCATCTGGTCCCAAGTTTTGCCAAATTTCAATTACAACTTTGTCTTTTGCCTTTCAGCACTTGAGTATTTGTTTTAGTGTAGATTCAATTCTATCTAAAATGTTTATTTTTAAATTAACAAGGTTTTTGATTGTTAAAAAGCTAGTATTGTTTCACTTTTAAACACTAGTTTAAAAGATTCTTGAAAGTATACAGCAATTTTCCTACTGTAAATTTTCTTTCTTGTACTGGGTTAGTTAGATGTGAAAATTCTTGCATTTGAAGACTACTGTTTTCTTCTATTTACATTTTTTAAGGAAGCATGATTCATGCAAACTTCCTTTCCTTCTCAGAATACTGGACTTGGCAAAAATCTATTCAATCTGGGAAAAAAAATCCCTTGGTTATGGTTTCATTGAACATCACTTCACGAAATGTTTCTCTGCTAAGGAATCAGTTTTTTGTTTTATCTCACAGAAAGTGATGTTAAGTAGTTGGTATAAATTAAACAAGTATTTTGTGTACTAAAAACACAATTTTTCTGATACAAAGATAATATTTAAGAAAAAAGTTTGATTGATGCATATGTTAGTACAATCTTTATAGTGGGGAAAATTAAAATTCTTTAGCAATATGTTGTTTGAGGTTCAGTGATGGTATTCAAAAATTCAGGCAATAAGAAAATGTGGAATTCCAGTAAATGCTTATTTTTGTAAATTTTTGAATAATCGCATTATTTGATTACTACTATACCCCAGATCTAGTAAAGTGACCTTGTGACATTGCACTCCGGGTACACTTTTTACAAATCTCCCTTAAAATTGCTCCTATCATCAGTGGTTCGAAACTTCACTTACTGCCTTTACAATAGACCTTCATAACACACAATCCGAGTAATGTCGTAAGGTTTTATACCATCTTGTGATATTTTTGTAAAGAGTTTTATTAATGTCATAAAATTTAAGAAATTATTATAAATTTTTGTTGCCGTTTCTCATTTATGAAAAGTTAATTTAATTACTGCTTTATAATTGAATCAATTATTCTAATACATGTAAAAAGTAGAAACCTTTTTGTTGAAAGAAATTATGATATTGATGAAGAAGTTAAGCAGAGATGATGTATGTGATCTTTTAACTGTGTCAAAAAAATTTTACAAGAGCTGTAAGTTTGTATTTAAAATGATGTTGTTTTTTTTTGTTTTGTTTTTTTAAGCAGTTCACATTTATAGGAGTTTTAATCAGAATTAATTTCAAAGAATTTTGAATATTCCACTGGGAAACAAATTTATGATATGTGATTGTAATGTATTGTGAAAATATTTTTAAATATCTTTTGAATAGTTAACTAAAAATGTTTAAGGAAGGGTTACAAACACACAATGTTCAAATAGACATCATCTTGAAACAAATACTTTCAGAAACCTTGCCTGAAAAATCAAACTTTTATTAAATGAGGCGTTGGGCAATATAAAATCATTAAAATCTTTAGTCACTGTAATTATATTAGCAATTTTTAGACCTTACTGCAGCTCTTGTCTTAAAAGTATATGTACTACCGGAACTTATTTCAGATTTGCTAAAGTATTCCCTTTTAATGGCAGTGCTGACAACCTTGAACTAAAGTAACAATTGACATTATGGCGGTACATAGAGTTTGAAACTTCCAAATTTTTTTTGTTTTTATTTGCACTTACAACGCCACACAAGGGGCACACTATATGAACAATTTCGAAAATGCCGGATGTTGTGGAAAAGGTTGGGATACCTGCCAGATCAGAATAAATTATGTCTAAAGTTTTAGGAAAACCAATTTCAGAAGACATCAGTTATGGAATCCTCAACATGGATGTTTTTACATTAGATCTTTTGGACATCAACTTCTGAAACTAGCATTTAACAGAAATTCAAGTTTCTCAGTCTGTGTAAAAAAACAATTCTTAATTTACCCATGCTTTGAATTGATGCTCAGGCTCCTCATTGTATATTTTCAAGAATCTTGTGAAAACTTCTTAAAGTGTGGGTCAGTCCTGTTGTTGAATCAGCTAACTAGGGGCCCCTTAGCATGGAAAAAACAAGGTCAGGAGTTTTTAACAATTGCTGGTAAAATTGGGTATAAGTAATTGATTTATATAAAATGTAATTTAAATTAAAGAGAAATGACATCTCAGTTTTTTGTGTTTGTTTAAACAAGTTGATCAAAAGGAACAAAATAAGTCAAAATGGTTTGTAAGTATTTCAATGACGTTCTTGATTGGTGATCTATTTGGTGGTTTTGTTGCATTGTTATCTGAAAGGTGATTGTGCAGGTTTGCCTTGAACATTGTAAATACAAAGTAAAGTATTCTAATTCTCACATATCAAAACAAATGTTCCTTTGTTTAATTTTCAATAAAAAAAAACTAATACAATTTGTTTAATTTGAAAAGTTCTGTTTATAACTAGAAAATGATTTTTCAAAACTTGTGGACCTCATTGCACAATTTTAAACCCAACAATTTATATTGGGAAATTCCAAATACTGAAGTATTTGGAGTAGTGTTTTGATAAGCCAGCTTTCTTTCAACTTCTGACTTCCAGAACAAAGAAATGGCAGACTGAAAGATCAAGAATGGATTCTAAGACAAATATGCTGCAAATTTGTTAATTTCTGAAAATTGTCAGTATAAGAATATTCAATTTGGGTTAATAAAACGTTACTCAGCTGCCAGTGTGTGAACATAATTTTCAATTGTATTTGGAGTTTCTCTATATTAACTATTGGGTAGTATAAGTAAATTACAAATTATTTTATTGTGTTGAAGTGAATCCTACAAATGTTTGACTGTAAGTTTTATTTCTAATGGTGTTATGATTTTCCTAATCTGAATTTCTGCTGGTAAATGCAGAGGTGTAGTGGCATGTTGAACCTACCATAAATGATTAGATGTTTCTTCATAACAGTTATTATTTTTCTTCTTTCAGTAATTGTAATTATTAGGTTTTAATTTCTTTTTGAAACATTGAGTTTTCAAATTCTTTTGCTTGTGAAGTTAAATTTCAAAATGGTATATTTTTCTTTCTGTGACAAAAAGAGAAAAAATAATTTTGAAATTGTTGGTTAACGTGTGTTATTGTTTACTTTCAAAGAAAAATATAGGAAATAAAAGCATAAATATTTTCATCTTATGGAAATTCAATTTAATCCAAAATAATTGTGCCAATGGGGAAAATATTTTGTAGTTGTTAACTTTGTAATGGTCATTAACTACTGTACAAAAATGAAGCAAGGTATTCTTTGAACATAAAAACGATTGTTCAAATAAAGTTAATTGAATATTCCCTTTATAGTTTTGGCTGAATAATTAATTCACTGTAGTGAAGTGAAATATTTACACACTTTTGATTTGCAGCCTACTGTAATAACTGCAGTCACTGAAAAGAAGTTATTTTTTTGCAGTTAAAAATAACAATTAAAAAAAATAGATCCTTTAGCATACCATTGTGGTTTTTTGTGCTGCAACACCTCTGCTGATTTACATCAGACACTGACATGTACATTTTTGTTTCTTGTAGTGTATTTGTAGTACTGGTATTATTTCCTCCCCAGTTGCTGTGAATTTTTGCATCTAAGGCAGGTCCTTGACGCACTTCAGTTTGAAATAGATTTTTTATTGTATCATTTTCTTGAAGAAAAAATCAAACAAGCAAAAACAGATATTAAGTCATAAAATTTGCTTCCTAAATGATAAGTATTTGTATGTATTTATCAGTTTTTGTATAATTGCAGAGAATTTAAATAAAATTCTTGTAACAGTGATCAGTTTGATTGACTTTGTTATGGAGCATGTCACCCTCAATAATATTAATGCATATTAACTCTTCATAATTGATTAATTTGCTGTCAGTAATCATTGAATGATAGTCAATGAAACGGTTGTATTCAGAATAACTACATTTTATTGATTTTGTATTATGTGCAATGTGGAACCAAATATGCAAGTTGTAGAGATTAGAAATGGAATCAACATTATAATATTGCTGCATTGTGTATTAAAACAGGTTATTTGTTTTACATTATTTTGCTGAAATGTTTGTTTCTGGCAAAAACATTTTTTTTAATGGTTTGTTTGTGAAAGAAATTGTTCCAAAAAATATTTTACTTGACGATACGATCGTGACCATATCAAGCACTACGTGATGATGCAACATCCAGTGGCATGACCGAGAAAGACGCGAAATGCCGTGATATACAGGTTGTTAAAAAAGATGTTACCACTTCTATGCTACTACAATTATTATCCCGCATACATATTTGTATAGAGTAGTATAGAGAAAGTTATGTAATGGTGGAGAAAATCGATTTTGAGATTTCAACGGAAATACACTTTTTGGAGTCTTCTGATACCGAAAAAATGGTCCTTTTCAAAACATCCATCCGTCCGTCCTGTGAGTAACACAAGCACCTAAGCTATGTGTAGGATTTTTTTCAAATTGAAGAAATCCCTGTCGGTCTGGCTTGAGTCAAAGCTCTGCGATTTTGAAAAAAGTTCATTAATTTTTAGGGAAGCCCCTGGGACATTTTCAATTTTTTTATGGCTTTTTTTTTGTAAAATTCAGTTAGAGAAAGTTTAATTTATATAGTTATATAAAATATAGAGTAAAATACACTTACGAAGGTGGCATAGGTCCGATTTTCACGGTTAACTTTGAATTTTCTAAAATTGCAAAATTTCGAATTTCCTTGGACCTCTTCCTACAACTAAGTTACAAAATTGAAGACTGAGATTTTCCCTCAATATAAAATGTGTTCTTTGAAGTGAGTTCTTTCATTAAGGTCATGTATTTATTTTTAGAAATTTTAATAGTTTTCATGCAATATTGCATGCAATATGTGATATTTTAAAAAATTACAAAAACAAGATTTTCTCAAAAACGGCTCCAAATTGTTTCTTTAAACTTTAGGTGGGGGTAGGTCCTAATATACTCTGAGATGACATAAATCCTATATTGCTCTATTCTTCTTTTTTCAAAAATTACACAAATGTAATTTTTTTGAAACACCTTTAATATGCACATTTCCAGCAATTTGTAAACACCATAGTATTTGTGAGTGTGCTTCAAATGACTGCGAAGTGAAGTTTTTCGACAACAAACATTTTGTATGAAAAAGAGCTTCAAATTACGAATTTACAGTAGTGCTTAAGACAGTTTCTTCAAAACGGCTGCAAATTTTTCAAAGAAAATTTGCATTTAGGACGAGGTTTTACTGTTCTTTAATATTCTTAAAATAATATTTCCATTCTACTATGATGATACCGAAGAATTAAGAAAATGTCCAAAAATATACTTTCGGCGGCGATAGATGGTAGTTGGCAAGAGTATGTAGCAAGCATGAACAGCTAGCCCTACCCAAGGAAATAAAAAATTAATACGGGAAAGTCTGTGCCATTCTGTAACACCGCTATTTTTCATTTGTTGCAAACTAGATTTAAATCTAGATATATACAACAGGATGTTGGTTTGTATATAACAGCAAAACTCTAATACCGTTGGACCGATCCCCATGAAAGTTGGCATTTCTACGGGTTTTTTCGCCGAAAAGGTTTATATGTTGCTAATTCTGTTGTAACTCCACTACATGGCGCAACATACTACGTATCCACTACATATTCGCGTCAAATGCAACCTGCAACACACATGGCTCCTAAACTAGGTGCTCTAGGGCCTTATGAACTAAAATTTTGAGAGAAACGTTTCTCACGCCGTAATCTACAGAATGAACTCTTCCTGAATATTCAATTATTTTTGCTGGTCCGGTACTTCCCGATATTACCTCACCTGCTCAGAGACGTGCTGAATCTGCAAGTAAATGTGAATGAGGGACGGAGACAGACAGGGACAGGGTGAGGGAGGGAGGGAGCAGCCGCGGCTCGTGGTTTTATAAACGGGGAAGGCTGCAAATGCATTGCATTGCATTACAGGGCATTGCATTGCCTGTCTTGTATTTCTATTAATAAATCTGATACAGACTTAAGGGAGAAGCGCTCCTACCGCGTATCGGGAAAACTAGTTAAAGCGCAATGCTAGCCGCTGAACTGGATAGTAATGCCATCTGGTGAGCCCGCCGTTCTTCAGACCCTAGACCTCCCACCCCCTGAAGGCTGCCTGCCCGCAGCCTTTCGTCCGCCGGTAAACCTGTGCAGTGAATGCATGACGTCATGCCTCCTCGTTTTACACAGGCCTTATGGCGGAATGAAGTGGGAGCCTACCGCTTCTCTCTTCCCTATCAACAGCTTAAAATGCGTTACGGATGGCCGTTAACGAACCGACAAAGAAAAAGTTTGATATGATTGTTACATAATACAACTCAGAAATTCATTATTAATAAATAATAAATGTTTAAACATATTTTTAAATTTCTTTTTGAGGGCAATTTCTCTAGGAGAGGCTCCGCCTTTAATGACGAGCCGCGCTTGGGACGGAGAGACAGTGAGGAACTATGATGGGAGGGGAAAGATGGAGATGAAGGGCGGAACAAGTCTGCCGGGTTTTTCTAGTCACATATAAGTGGTAACATCTTTTTGGACAACCCTATATTCTATCGTGAAGACGGGCCAGGCCTTGAGAGGCAGCTATGGAAAAATCGCAGTATAAATAAAGGATGGCGTTGGCAAAATTGAATGATCCATTCGTTTTCACATTTAACTCAATTAAATGCCGCAATTTAAAATAGATGTAATGTTTAAATAGTAGTATCAAACGTAATCCTTCTTTTCAAAATTCGAATGACTGCCTCCCAAGCACCTCTCAAATTAGCCACCGAATGATACCACCTCAAACAAAGCACGGGAAATTCGAATTTTCTTCCAATTTTCGAAAATATAAGAGTGCGCGGAAAATGGAACCAGTCCCATTTTCTTTATCTTTCTTTTCTACATGCGTGAAAAAATGTGAACCTATACTGCGATTTTTGTAGGAAGAGCTCTCCAGATAACTCAAATCCCATCTTCGCGATGGAATATGTCACGGCATTTCGTATCATTCACAGTCGTTCCGCTAGATTTCGCACGATCGCGACCGTATGAAGCAGTGCTTGCGATCATGCGACTTCTACCGGCAACCGAGAAAAGACGCGAAATGCCGTGACATATTCCATCGCGAAGATGGGATTTGAGTTATCTTGAGAGCTCTTCCTACAAAATCGCAGTATACTTCTGAAAAAATATTTGTTTAAAATTTAAAAATTGTCAATGATCCAAGCAAAATGACGCAAAAAATACTCTTTTCGAAAGATTACACATTTTTGTATATTTGAATATGTTTTGGATGAATACATTTCATTAAAAAATATATCTTCTTAGGGGCCATCCATAAATAATTACGTGAGGCCTCTGGGGCGGAGAAGGGGTCTAGCGAATCTCATCTAATCTTACGTGGAGGGAGGAGAGGGGTCTCGGCAAATATCTAACACCCCCCCCCCGCTAAAAGCAGTGCTAAACAGTCTACTCTGCATCACGAGCTGCAGAGCACCGACGCGTGGGGTCCATTTGCACCAGCACGCAAAGTGCGACCCTCACGGATCGTAACACGTCGAGCTATTGAGCTTCTGTGTGCAAGCGACAACGGTTTAGAGTGGTTGAATAACAGCAAAGTTGAAGGAGCAGATGAATTTACGGAAAATCATTTTGCTTTCAGTAGTCACTCTTCAGACCGCACACGAGTTCTCGTGGACTGAATTACAATGAATTATATTGCATTGTTTTTAGAAGCGCAATAATATCCTTTGTAATTCAGTCACTCTATTGTCTAAATACTAGTCATATCTAGTCTTAAATAAAAGTAATTAAGCAATTTATATTTTTTTTAAATAAATCCCAATGCAATCAATCACAAATTAACGTATTTACATTAAAAATATGCGTTTTGAAAACACTTCGGTGAGAATGTATTTGGTGAGATTAGAAGGGGAGGAGGGGGTCGAGCCAAATCTCACGACATCTCACCAAGGGAGGAGGGGAGTCGTAAAATCGCCAAAATCGCCTCACGTTATTTATGGGAGGCCCCTCAATTGTAATTGTAGGAAGCCTCCGAACAAAATTAATTTTGCAACTTTCGAAACAATTAGGGATTTCAATGACAATGAGACCTGCATCATTTTCTTAACCGTCCTTTACGGGTAGTGAGATTTCCCAACCAGGTATCTCCCACCAGCAGGACATCGCCTCAGCCGGGACAAGCTCTAAGCTCCTGACCGGTCTCCTCTCATGTGTGGTAGTGTAGTGTTTGTGTGATAAGTAATGGGTGAGGATAGGACAAGGAAAGATCGCGCGCGGTCCGTGAACCGTGTTAAGGCAATGCTCGGTCATTTGCGTGATGTTGGAGAAACCACGGAAAACTACCGATCGGAGCAGCCGGTTGCTAAGGTCCGATTAAATTAAGAAGGTGATTGATAGTTCTGTGTGACGTCAGAACGCCTCTCCCGTTTCCATGGCAGCTGCCAACCAGAGAGACAAAACGTGACGTATCAGATCGCTCAGTTGCCACTGCCGAAAACGGGGAACATTTGAGCATCGCACAGCGACTTCCCTGCCGCCGCGCCGCCCGCGTTTCTGCCTGTGCTGCGCGCGCAATGTGTACTGTGTTGTGATGAGTTGCGTTGAGGTTAGGCTTTTGTCGTATTTTTTACACTTTTACACGTATTTTTTGAAGTGTTTCTTTTCGTGTCCCGGTAACACGTGCTCAGTGGTTTGCGACCTGGCAACGTCGCTCCCCTCCACTCACAAATGTCAATCACCTTCTTAATTTAATCGGACCTTAGACTTCTCCCCCACACAGCGAATGAATTCGACCTAGCTATCTAACTAGTTTCGAAATTCATGCCACCGACTGTTGGGACTTGACCTAGGATCTCCCGTCCAGATACGCTGCAATGACATCAGTTGATACCCTGAACTGCCTCTCCCGGTTTGAAAATTCCCAGGGACTTGTTTTAATTTTTTTTGGGGGGGGGTACATTACATTATGTTAGAAATTCAAAGGGCCGCAACGTCAGCCAAATCCATTGTGGAATATCAATTTTGGTAAAAATGCTGCTTATGTTTTAGTCGCTAGCGTAGTTCACAGACGGACATACGTTTTGCCATCAATCGATTTTTCTATATCAACGACCCACAAAACATGGATTCTGAATACACAATGTGTTAGAAGATTTACTATACATTGAGACAAGATTTATCCGCTTTTTCCTTTCCAGGGCCCGGCAATAAGAGTTTTTCTGTCGAAAATTTCGCCGTTTTCCCCCCGCAGTATAATATTTTCTCAATACTTCGTACGCAGTAGCGAGAAAGTAAAAACATGAAACTCTTAAAAATAATACAAATTGAATAATATTTAAATTGCACTCTGTCCAGTTCGATCTCCCTAAGAAAATGTTTTAAATGTCTGAAGCAGTGGCCGGCGGTACGGAATTTATTGGTGGTGCCAGTTAGGGATGCAATATCGATAACAAATCCTCGATGTTACCAATTATCGATGTCGAAAATTAAAACATCGATGTTAATAAGACATCGATCAAAAACCGTTTGTTTTTAAACATCAATGGGATTTTTTAAAATATGTTCTGTAATCTCTAAAATAAAATTCGTGGGCAGCAAAATTTAATTTTACAGAGATCGTGTTTATTAAGTTATAATCAAGATTAAACTGAAAACAAACTAAAAAGTATACGACAAATAAAAATACCCAGCCTGAGCGCCCACAGTAGTCTCAAAAAGCCACTTTCCTGAGTTCGCTGAAGAAGTTAGTTAGTTAAGTTAGTTAATGCCTTATTTTACGTGGCGAGACTCGGGCCATCAGGCCCGCTCTTCCGTCTGACCACGCAAATTTCTACTACGCTCCTTTCACCTAGCGGAGAAAGAAGGTATTATCTCGGGCGACGAAACAGGCGATTTGAATTTAGCTCAGAGGCGTCATTTAGGCTTGAGGATCTTTTACATGCAAGTAAATCTACTAACATGGGCCAGCCGGCTTTACTTCCCCTCCGCGGAAGGCGTACGAAGGATTTTTTCGCCCTTAAAAATCCACGGCTTCGATCGGGTTTGAACCCGCGAACTTGGGTATGACAGTCCGGCACGCTAACCGTCACACCATCAGAAGTGAAGGGAAGAAGGGAGGAAGCCTAAATCCCAGGGCGTACGCTGCCTCTCCATGTGCGAGATCACAGTGTAATATATTGCGACGAGCCATAAGTTCGCGCAGCAACCCAACACCCGGCTCGCCTCGCGTCACGCCAAATTAGGAACCCTTTCAATTCGTCACAGCCCCGCACTAAAGACGCGCGCGCCAGAAACTGCGCCCCCCTTCCCAACCCCGTCTTCAAATAACAAAAGCAGACAGTGACGGACTGCCTCCAGAGACTCCCGAGCAATCCGCCCCGGCTGGACGGTCCAGCATTGTCACCATAGGAACCGGAACTAGTCGATTGAGAGGCCCTCCCTGCGTTGTGTAGGAAAATCCCCAAAACACATAAGGCGCCACAAAGGCGGCCGGGTGGTCTTGCATTGTCTGCCTCTGCGGCGCTGGCGAAATCTCAAACAACAAAGAGACCCAATGGGATGCCCAGAAAATGACATCACCCTAAGAAGTGCCCTATTAGCTTCCGACTTGAGTAGAATCCTCCTGAACACAAAATTTCGGCCAATAACATTAGAAATTACAATCACGTGAAAGGGCGAGGCAGCCATGTAAGGAAAGAGTGGGGATACGTGACAGGCTGGCGAGAGAAGAGTAACTTCAGCAGAGCGAATCAAAACTTGAGAGAGCGAAAACGTTTCGAGAAAGTATCTTTAAAATTTTAACTTATATATAAATTTACATCGAGGAGTGGTCGACGACGACAGCTAAAGTTGATCGACCGACTCAGCACTGGCCGTCCGAACACAATTCTGTGGAATTTATTCCATTCGGCGGACCAGCATTTAATCAGCGCGGCTTAATCGTGGCTGCATTAATAAGGGGAAAGCGGCGTTTGACGGCTTTCACCCCTATTCAACGTACGTGGTATATCTTCACAACTTCCTGTCGGCGAGAGGCGAACTCCCGGGTACGTGAGCTGCGATCCTGCGACGCCCGATTTGCCTGCTACTCCTGGGACGACGGCACCTGTTCGTCAACCTACCTGTGACTGCCCCCGTCGGAACAGATGTGCAATTCGTCGACTTGAGGTATGAATCTACCACTTGCATATGTCATCAGTAATTGCCATGTTAAAGACAGTTTAAAGAAACAATTAGGAATTTGAGCAAGTGTCGAATTAAAGTAAATTTCAAAGAATTAGTTGTTTAAGAAACCAGAAGAAAATCATATGTAATCCAAAGCAATAATAAACGTGTTTTCGCCCTTCAAGCGAACAACACTTTGAAGGAAATTCAAAAAAAGCTTGTTTCTGCCAAACCCTGTACATGCCCTCATTAAAACAGAGTGCTCACCCCTGATGTGCTCATAAGCTAGTGCCGGATGTCAGGTAAGTGTTCGTTTGGCGCCCATTTACTTACAAATTTAACAGGCACACCTGTCAATTGAATACAGACTCACTTCGGTGTGACGGTGCCTTCCCCCCTTTTGTGTTTGAGCGTCGGTTCATCACTATATATATATATATATATATATATATATAGTGATGAATATATATATATATATATTCATCACTATATATATGAATATATATATATATATATATATATATATATATATATATATATATATTACACGGTATGCGAAACACAAGGAAAGACGTGCGAAATACCAAGGCATTGGTGGTCATCCTAAGCGAGAGATAGTCTGCTTGATGAAGATAGTGCCATTAGTGCACTCTATCGAATAGAACGTGAACTACTGTGCCAGTTCGATTTTGGCACCATCTCATTCATAAGAGACTATTACAAACCAACATAGCGTTCTTCATGCATACGGCGTTAAATGCGCAGACACGGTGCCAATACGTAGGTGGCTCAGAGGTTTAGGAGGGAGCCGACAGATAGCACTGCGTCCTGTGCGTTTGAATAGAGTATTGATAGAGCGTTAAACGACTAAGTGCTCGTTCAAATGAACTACTATAAAGAAAAATATTTTGAAGAAACGATATTTTATTCACAAATTTGTGGTGAAAACATTATTTTGCTTCCTTTTGGTTTGTGGTGCCATAGCACACTGTCTCTACCCTACAAGTCGCCATTGATCTGAAGCATTTTTTTCTGCCAATGTTTGGTGTGTACAGCGTTCTTGCTTTCAACAAGACTTATCGTCATAGGAATTACAAACCAGTTTGTATATATTTATTACCCCAGCAATAATAAATCAATATTAGGAAGATAATCTTGTACTTTTGCCTAATATTAAGGGAATTTTGTACTTTCTCGCCTTACGAATATTTCGTAAGAAGAGAAAGTTATGTAATCGTGCGCCGGAAAACAGTGAATTTTCGCCAGAAAAACTCTTATAACTGGGGTATGGTAACGAAAAAGGGGATAAATTTTGTTGCTAATTTTAATTTTAAAAAATCCTCTAATTCGTGTAGCCAAAATCCATATTATGTTGCTTCTAGATACTGAAAACTCAATTGACTGCAAGACGTCCGTCTGTGGTCAACGCTAGCGCCTAAACCGTTCAGCCGATTTTCTTCAAAGTTTATATTCTCCAATCGATTTGGCTGATGTCGAAGCTCCTGGAATTTGAAACCTATATTTTAACTTTTGGGGGGTACTTTATATGAAGTCGTTGGACATTTTCAAAGTTTCCGAAAAAATGGCTCCAAATTTTTACTTTCCCCAATACGTATGTATATACGGAGTAATATACGTAGTATGAGGAAAGTTATGAATTGCTTCGGAAAATCAATTTCGAGATTTTAACGGAAATACACGTTTTGAGGTCCCCTGACCCCGAAAAAATGTTTTTTTCAAAACGGCCGTCCGTCTGTCTGTGAACACAACACTAGGACCTAAACCATACGTGCGATTTCTTTGAAAATGGTTATTCCCCGGCCAATCTGCTCCCACTCGACGCGCCGCGATTTTAAAAAACTTTATTCAAAAGTTGGGGGTACTTTACATGAAGCCCCCCGGACATTTTGAATATTTTCTCAAAAACGGCTCCAAATTTTTCCTTAAATTTCTTGTAAAAATATAGTAAAATATACTTATTAAGGTGGCATAGGCCCAATATCCACGGTTAACTATATTTTCAAAAATTGCAAGAAGTTTGAAATTTTTTCAGCGTCTTCCTAGAACTACAAAATTGAAGAAAAAATTGTTGTCCTAAGTGAGTTCTTTCATTAAAGCCATGTGTATTTGTTTTAAAATTTTGGTTGTTTTTGCGCAATATTGCACGCAGTATTTGCAATTTTAAAATATTACAAAAACAACATTTTCTTAAAAACGGCTGTAATTTTTTTCTTTAAACTTTTTATACGGATAATGCTAAATGCGATATATGAGATGACATTCACGTCATATTGCTCTAGTTCTTTTGTTTTTTCAAAAATTACAAAAATGAAACTTTTTTGACCTGCCTCTCACGTCGTTAATATTTACACTAGCGGCGAATTGCTTTAAATAATGTCAAATAAAGTTTCTCGAAAATTGAATAATTTTCTGTGAAAAATAGCTCAAAATTCCGCATTTTCAGAAACGATCAAACGCCATTTTCTCACAAATGACTCTAAATTTTTTGTTCAAACTTGTCGAACGGATAGTTCTAATTACTCTCTTTAATATGACGTAAAGTTCAATTTGGGGTATTTTTTTGTTTTTGCAAAAATTATACAAATGTAATTTATTGAAAGATCTCTCACAATAAGCACATTTCCAGGAATTTTAAATCACGTGTATTTGTAAGTTAAAATACTTCAAATGAAGTTTTTCGAAAACCAAACAAAATCTGTGAAAAAGAGCGTCAAATCTCGCATTTTTAGTTGCGATTAAACGACATTTTCTTAAAAACGGCTCCAACTTTGTCGAAGAAAATTGCCATTTAGGTCTACATTTTAGTATCCTTTAATATTCTAAAATTAATACTTCGTTCTACCACTAGGAAAACGAAAAATTAAGAAAATGTCAAAAAAATGTAGTGTGGTCAACGATACATGGCAGCTGGCAAGAGAATGTGGCCATCAAACTTATGTGGCCATAAGTTTGATTAAATGTTGGTGTTGAATAGTGCGGAGGACGTTTAAGAGAGACAAAACAAGAAATGGGACTCGCAAGGTGATCTCATAATTAGCTGCTTCCATCACTCTCTGCTTGTGCCACATACAGGCATTTCGAGACATCGAATAACCTTTTTGGAGTGTGTCGACGCAACCTCACCGGCCTCTTTCATCATTTCTCGTGAATATTTCTCGCAACGCATTCTCGATGTAATCTGTTGTGGGCCTTACGAGACTTGGTGTCCGACTGTATTTAAAATTCCCGCTAATATTGAGACGCAAACTGGTTTCGGAAGCTCATTGGCTGAAGTCGGATACGATGCTCAAGATTCCTATCCCCCCAGCCACTTTAAACTAGTGGTGCTAGAGAATGGCACAGACTTTCCCGTAATAGTTTTCTATTTCCTTGGGTCTTCGCCAGCTATTCGTAATTGCCACATACTCTTTCTTGTCAGCTACCAACTATCACCACCAAAAGTACATTTTGTCATTTTCTTAATTTTTCGGTTTCCTATTGGTAGAACAAAAATATTAATTTTAGAATATTAAAGAACACAAAAACCTAGCCGTAAATGACAATTTTCTTTTAAAAATTATGTGCCGTTTAAGAGAAAATGGCGTTTTAGCATTACCAAAAGTGCGAAATGTGAAGCTCATTTTCACAGAAAATTTTTGAGTTTTCAAAATACTTTATTTGAAGCACTTACACTCACAAATATAATAATCTTTACAAATTGCGGATAATGTGCATATTAAAGATGTGAGAGATCTTTCAAAACATTTACATTTACATAATTTTTTAAAAAACAAAAAAAACTCAAAATAAACTTAACGTCATATTAAAGAGTGTAATCATCACTATCTGTTACAAAAGTTTGAAAAAAAAGTTTGCAGCCATATATGAGAAAATGGCATTTGAGCATTTCTGAAAATGCCGAAATTTGAACTACTTTTCACAGAAAACGGTGGTGTTTTCGAGAAACTTTACTTGACATTATTTAAAGCATATATACTCGTAAATATAATAATGTGAATAAATCGCAGATAATGTAAATATTAACGAAGTGAGAGACAAGTAAAAAAATTTACATTTTTGTAATTTTTGAAAAAAGCCAACCGATAGACCAATATGGCTTTTATGTCATCTGATAGAGTAAATTTACCACTATTCCTACCAAAAGTTTAAAGAAAAAATTTGGAGCCATTTTTGAGAAAATCTTGTGTTTGTAATTTTTAATGTTGCACATATTGCACGCAATATTGCATTGTAGCACCACTAGTTATTAATGACGTGGCCGATGACATTAGGACATTATTAGATCCCCTGACCAATAAAATGAATATTTTTCTTTAATTCGCGAACGTCCTTTCATGGATGAATAATCCATGGTCCTTTTCTACGGGCTCGTGGTCTTAGAAATGTGCTTACGACTGTATTCATTTTATAAGACAAGATGTGTGTTTTTTTAAGGTCGGCGAAGAAACGAAGTATAGACCAAGGCCCTACATGCCAATGTTAAGGAGATCGATTACAAAAATTGAACGTTGCGCAGTCCAAAGAGTATGCGCAGTCCGCCATGTTGATGGCAACAAGTACGCAAGCTGAGCAAATGAACTCGGCGTTTCGGAAATAAAAGTTAGAAAACACCCTAAGTTAAATGTATTAATTAGAAAAAATCCGTAATAAAAATATTGTTTTCATTAGATCAATGCGATTTCTCCACAAAGTTCTGAGAACACATTTTCTTGTTTTAAACAGAATATTTAATGACTAATCTCTACTGTAAATTACTATAAATAACTCTATTTTTTACACAAAAAATTGACTGACACAATACCGTAGCTTCCATA
>JAHLJT010005437.1:71603047-71641142 GCA_031308135.1 Acheta domesticus
CATAGACAAACTAAGATAGATTGAGCACTATATAGGCCAGGCGGACGAGTAAACGATACCCTTACCCACCAGGCGCGGTGCGAGCGTATTCGTCGTACACTCCGTGAAGATAGGAAGTCTGTGGAGCAGTTTTCAAAGGGAGGAATTTCATGTTGTCCGTTACTTTCTAATCTTGCGCACGCGGTTCTTTGTGTTCATCTGGTGATACAGGTGTTTTTTGCTTCTCGTGCTACATTAACACATTCGAAATATGGCTAATATTTCACGAAAGAAAATTAAATGTGCCGTATTGAATTGCGGTGATCATTTTAGTACGAGATATGGCTTTCCTCGAAGTGACTAAGAATTGTTCGCGAGTTGGATTAATGCTTCCGGTAATCCAGTGATTTCGAATATAACACCGCAAGAGGCGCAATCAAATGTATGTCTATGATCGGCATTTCTCTGAAGGAAGTAAATGCCGGGAATTACTTCTGGGGCTAAAAAAAAACGCTGTCCCTACACTTTTTTTGCCAGGTAAGAAATTTTTAATAATGAGCCGCTTCACATCATTGTTCACAATTATTGTGGAAGTTAATACTTAATGAGAAATGTTCATTTTTATGTTGTATGTAAATATTCTGTTGTTCCAGATAAAACCGTGCATGAAGGGGCTTCGATGGAGATGGAGAGAATTTTGAATGTAAGTTAAATAGTAGTGGTATTTTTATTAAGTGTTTCTTTCAACTCATTTTGAACACAATCTTTTATGAATTTTTCCTTAGTTCCAGAAATTCAAACCTCTTCTAAGGAAGATGCCCTGTGTGAGTCATCAAATAAAAGAAAGCTGATAGGGCATTTGGAGGTATGTTGAAATTTTATTAGTTGTGCTTTATTTCTCTTTATTTTTGTTTAATAACTATTTTTACTTATTTAGGTGATGTGTACCACTAAGAAAAGTGCAAGACGTCAGTTGTTGTCCTTAGGTGAGGTAGGATTTAATTGCTGGGTATGTTTGTTGGGAAATAAATACAGCAGATTACGGTAGTGTTTTCTTTTTGAAGGTTCCAATTCACATGGATTTGGATTACGCTCTGTATGCATTACCAGAGACAAATTCCTTACACCATGCTGCAGAAACTTTGCCAGACAACGCCTTCTGCTGCAGAAGAGGTTTTGCAGGACACAAGGGCGTGTACGTTCTTTTCGCAGAGACATGCAAGGTGCCATAACAGCATGAAACAGCAATGAATTTGCACGGCTGTCTAAAAATTTAACTTCTTTCATTTCAGTTTGTTATGTGCTGCTCTGAAACCAAAAGCGACAGAAATGTGAGTGTCTTCTATTAGTAGTTGTAGAAGTAAACTTCTTGTACTAGTTCAGAAGGTCTTCTGAATTTCAGTGGGAAATATAGTTATTCAAATTATCGTTTTCCATATTTTTGCGGCAAGAAGTATTATTCTTTCATGAAGAACGTGATGAGGGTTAAGGGCACAAATTTATAGCTAATTTACATTTGAAAATATATTTTACTATAAAGGAGTGAATATTTTGTTGACAAAACTTGGAAAAAGGATGCTCTTTTTTCTGTATCCAAAATGCTATTAGAATATGGTTTACGATTGAGATCACAGAATTATGAAAACTTGCACAAATTTCACTTCTCCCTATAGCTCGTCACACAGTTTCAAACTGTTTTTGACGTAAATAAATTTAAATAAAAAGTTGTAAAATTGCTGATTGTAAAAAAATCTATTTCATTTATGTTTTATAATATGTATTTCATTAATTTCTCTGTTCAGTAGTAATGATACAAATCAGGTTTTTGTATTATGTTCATTTGTAAAATTGTCAATTGTAACCAATGTGTAGTTTTCATTTAATTCATATTCTGTGACAAGTAATTCAATAATTTGATTATATTCAGTACTATTTTCATGAAAGTAATTCTTTTTGTTTTATGTCAATTTCTAAAATTACCGATTGTAACTAATGTATACATTTAATTTAATTTTTTTAATAAGTAATTCAATAATTTTTGTATTCACTAATTTCATGCAATTCATTTTGGGTATTAATTTAAAATTGTATTATTATTAATTAGGTTTGGCCACATTCATTCTCAACCTTTCATTTATATTTAAGTTTGAATTGTTGATTGGTTTATCCTTGTTATTTCATTAGTTTTCAGAAGTGTAATTAAGACTTGCTTAGTATTTCATAGGAGAGTCTGCTTGTAATTGCCTAGTTATTGCTGCTGTCTTAAGTTTCTGTATTGATGTTGCTAGTTCAGATCTGATGAAAATATTGTAAAAGTTGAACCAGTAATGTGTATAATCATGTGTGAAAACTAAAGTTAATTCTGATTGTGTGTTGATTGTTCGTATGAAATTTAATTAGTTGTGTTCCTTTAATAACATTCAATGTGTTCAGTTTATTGGATTGTTGTATGGTGAATATTTTTATGTAATGGAAAGTAATTGTTTTATTTTGATGGCTTTTGGAAATCAGTTTTTTTCAACTTGGATGTCACCATTTGTTTGAAAATTCTTGTATAAGAAAAGTGCTGAAATTTTGCTTTTGTTAAATTCTTAATAGTAATGGATCAAATGACTTCATGTGTAAAGCAAATATATTCATTGCAAAAACTTCTTGTCAATGCACACAATGCTATTTCTGTAATTAAACGTAGTTATCTAATGTCTTTCATTGGTTTGATTTGCTGTTAACCTATTTACACTTTTGGAGTAAATAAATGTGTTTTAGTAATAATTGTTCTGTATAATTATGATTGTCCCATATTCCTAGCTCATGTCATTTAGGATTAAGAACCCTCTAGATACCTATTCCTACAAATTCAATGCTTTTGGGATTTAAGTAAAGAAAACAAATAGCGACTCCTTAAAGAAGTAGGCACAATAAGAGTCAATTATGTAATTAAGAGTTAAGTAAATGCTGTAAATTTTTAATATGGCTGTAAGGAAGGCCGGAAAAATAATTTAATTTTGAACTCCCGCTTACGAGCTGACAGTAGGGTGATTGGAACACATCACATGGGGGGCGGAGTGGGGTGACGCCTTTTGATTGGCACATGTAATGGAGTGGGTGGAATTCTAGAGAGGGGAGAGGAGTGGGGAGTCGACGGTGCTGCGCCCGGTGTCCCTGGGAAGCGTTTACTCGTCCGCTCTCTTAGCATGGGAGTGGGCGCTCTATGCTTTGGTGCTCTGTGGTATAGACCAGGGCCTTGCAACTCTCCATCGAAACCGGAGACAAAGCTTGAGGGTGCTACTGTAGGATGCGCTAGTTTTGCTGGCTACAGCTGCAGGTTAGGCTCACCAACATGCGCACATAAAAATAGGCTGATTTCTGAGAAATACGAAAAGTGTCATCTAAGTGTTCAATTATTCACAATATATACTTATAAGAAACCGCTGAAGAAAGTGCGAATATCGACGCTGCTTTTGTAACATTATGCGCCTGCTTGCGTCTCGCGAACCCACTCAGCAGCCTTACACGGTTATCGTTGGCAGTATTTCGTATTTTAGTTCCTTGTAAGGTGGTGCAGGAGAGCGCGCTACTGTAATGGCTACTGTAATGTAAATACTGCACCACGTTATGTTATGATAGGCCCTGGTTTTATACTGCGATTTTCATAACTTTGTCCCTGTCGGAAATCGGCTCTTTCGCTGCCATCCAATCGAGAGTTTATATTTCGCGATAGTGACGTCACTTTGGTGACGGTAAGCTCCCAATTGGATGAAACCGTGAACAGCTTTTGCTTTCAGGGACAAAGTTACGAAAATCGCAATATATAGGACCTGTATTGTGTATTGCTACATAGACTAAGGATATACATCTTTACTCTATGGTATTGCCCACGCACGTGCCGCGCACGTTTTCTTTTGGTTTGTATTTCGTCAGAGGCGAGGACTTGACGATTTCGTCACTCTGGAATCTATAGACCGGTTTTTCTTTGCAAAATGGTTTGTATTGTAAGGAAGTGAATTTTATGGTTTTCAGTTTTGTTAACCCTTTTTGTAATCTTTCATTCATAATTCAACTAATTGTTTTAGTAAAGGAATGGCTGGGAATGGCGCTAAGTGTCCCAGGGCTCAAAATGACTTCACTTCAAATATTTTAGAAGTGTTTTTCCAATTATTTAATAATTGTTTATTAAAGTATGTAGTATAGGTTAACTAATTGCACTAATAGAGAATGAATGTTCCTGGCGTGATTGGAGTAATGGATGTTTAAGCATTTATATACAGTCAAAGACGTTACGTCCTATGAAAAAACTTAATTAGGTTTCTAATTCAAGGACTTGGAAACTGTTGTGTCACATCAAGGCATGCTGTATTAACGTGCTATGTGTAAAATAGCAAATGTTAGACAAAATGCAGTTGAAAGTAAATTTAAATTAATCATAAAAATGTTTATATGTTGTGGGATTAGGAAGTGAAGTACCAATAGTGCGCTTTCTTGAGCTCTAGGATCCCTGATTTTTGGTACAGTTGCAATTGAGGTTAGTTGAAAGCTTTTTAAAAATATTAATTTTGTCACATACAATTTCAATCAGGTTTGATTAGGGCGGTTGGTAATATATTGCTTACTGACAACAAAAATAATAAAATAAATAAAAATAATAATTATAACGATTGTGATGTGGATTTTGTCTACTGCATCTTGATTTGATTCAACTGAATAGTTGCGTACAAAAGCCATTGCAGTGCCAGGAGCATCCTAAAGGGGAGTAGGCAGTGGATCCCAAAATAATTGAAGGAAAAATGTGTGTATTTAAAGTGAACTAATGCTTCATGTAGGCCTGTATCGCAATATATAACGTACTTTTTCTGTAATTCTGTGTTACAATATTCAATTTTTGATACAACACAGGGGTAAGGTTTGTGTATGTTTATAGATAGCCACGGTTGCTGTGGAGTTTCCGCAAAGTTATCACACAAGGAAACAAGTTTGAAATTGTTTTATAAACCTGTATATTAGTGAAGAACAAAAGGGTTAGGGTTACTTGGGGTTAACCCTCTGAGTACCGTGGGGTTGTTGACGACCTCAGTCTCACAGAAATTTTGCGGAAATTCATTAAAATCCTGAACAGATTTAATTGTGGCTCAATGAATTTTTTATTCATGGTATTTTTTTTATCCTATTTAATTTACATTTTATTGAATACATTTATTTACGCATTATATTATGTAATGATTCCTAAGAAATGTGCTTGTAACTGTAAACACAGATGCAGTTCTCAGAAGTGATTATCCCTGAGTTCTATTGCTGTAAACATGAAGTTCCTGTAAATTAGGAGCCTAATTCAAAGCCCATTCTTCTTGGTCAGTATTGCATCACTTGCAACCAAGTTCAGTACGAAGTGGATTCAGTTACATGTGTCCAAGAAAGAGTGATTTATAAGTTGACATTTTTTGTTCAGTGTGTAATATGTTTATTTGCAAGAAACATTGCTTTGATCAATCAATATGTTTAAATTGTATGTGATTTAGAGTTATGTTTTATTCTTCTCTACATTTATACATCTTTGAATTTGTTACTTTTCAGAATAAATATTTTTGACCTAGGAAATTTTATTTATATATACAGGGTGAGTCACGTAACTTTAGCACCTCCTGTAACTTTTGAACGGTTGAAGATATTGCAATGCAGTTTTCACGGAAGTGAATGAGGGAATGGGGCTAATTGATATGTGTATTGATTTCTCTTTTATCACTTTTATTTTACGAGATATTTGAGGTAACTTTGTTTTTTCAAATGGGACTATACATATTTTTTCAGTCTATCATGACAAGCGTAAAAAGACAAATCCAAAGATATAAATATTGTCATATGTTAGATAAGCATTTTTTTGAGTAATTGTGATTTTTTTGCGACTAGTGTTTAACGGATATTTTCATTGTAACTGTCAGCCCCACAAGGTCACGCAGCGCTCCCCCAGCAAACGCGGGGTCGGGGAAGGGAAGGGATTTAAGTACTTGAGGATACGAAAAATATTCACAAAACTGTTGCACATTTTCCTGAACTCTCCTTTTCATCTTAATCCATTTTCAGTAATTTGGGTTTCTTAGGGATTGAAAATACGGATTTGTCTTAAGTAGTATTTATTGAAATAAGATTATTTCTATTCCTAAGTTATTATTATATTCGTATTAACATTGAAATTGTTTGCTCAAAATATACAATTTATTTTTGTACAGTTTTAATTATTTATTCTTATTGTGCTTTGTTTCAAGATCCCATTACTACGTATCTTATGAAATCCCATTAAATGGAGTTGAAGTTGTAAACAATTTTATTACAATACAAACTTATGACAAATTCTTATTTTCCATCCTTTAATTCCTTCAATCAAAGAAAGACGAAAATGTGAAAATGCAGAAGGATGGAAAGCACAGTTCAGGAAAAAACTGCAATGGTTTTGTGAATACTTGGAATAATTTGTTTCGTATTTTCAAATAAGATCCCTCCCCTTCCCTTCCCTTCGCCGGGCGCACGTGTGCTGGTGGAGCGCTGCATGACCTTGTGTGGTGGACTATTCAAAACGTCCGTTAAACCCCGGACGCAAAAATCAAAATTAATCAAAAAAATCCTTATCTAACATATGACAATATGTACATCATTGGATTCGTCTTCTTACGCTCGTCATGGTGGACTGAAAAAATATGTATAGTTCCATTTGAAAAAACAAAGTGACCTAAAAAAATCTCGTAAAATACAAGTGATAAAATAGAAATTAATGCACGTATCAATTAGCCCCTTTCCCTCATGCACTTTTGTGAAAACTGCATTGCAATAACTTCAACCGTTCAAAAGTTACAGGAGGTGCTAAAGTTAGTGACTCACCCTGTATATATATATTTTAATTCTTATTTTCTTATTTTTCTTTTCTTATTTTTATGTCTTATTTTTCCTATGGATCAAAAGATGCCAACTAAAGGGATTTTTAAGTTCCAGTCAGAAAAAAATGTCAAAAAATGAAATTGGAAATGGGGTCTCGGAAGGACCCCCATGGTATTTTACATTCCAGTGAAACCGTGATACTCAGAGGGTGAAGAAAGATTCTGATAATTAAAGTACTGAACAATGAAATGGTAAACTTTTTGAAAATAAAGATGGTCAAAAACCTACACCAGTGTCCATCACTAACCCTCATGGTTGGTATGCAACTCTCAAGAATGCATACTCGATCAGTCACAAGAAAAGGAATTTGGTTACAATTTCAAAATTTTCTACTTCTACATCTAGTCCCACAGCAGCTCATGTAAGTGGTTGATACAGGTTTTGGGTATGTCTTGTATTACAAGAGTGTATACTTCAGTTAAATTTGTAAAGTGTGTCATTAGTAGTTGGATTATTCTTAACAAACATCAAGACTTCATTTCTTAATATGCAAGATGGCGGAAGTATGTTGAGTTTTCTTCAATTTGGGATGGAATCTGTTCTCTTTGTGTTGTTGTCCAGATGATTCTCTGTTGTGTTTCAAAGGTTTGCTTTGGCTCTGGTGCATGGTGCCAGATTATTATTCTGCATTTGAGGATTGAGTGAGCAGTTGTGAAGTACCCTGGACTGTTTCAGTGATATTCATTTCTGTTACTGTTGCTAGGGGAAATCCATAAAAAATTATGGGATGACATCAAACCCTCAAATTAATAGTTTATTGTCATGAAAAGTAGAAAACAATTTAATTTCTCTAATTCTAAATCCAAGTTGGTTTTTAAATTTCAAAATTTCCTTTTATCATTAGGGCCTGCATTCATGGGGTTTAATCCATTTTAATCCTCACTTCTCCACATGGTTATATTAATTCACTTTCCCATTTCAGTCATATCTTAGTTTGTGCGTGTTTATAATATATGATAATATATAATCTATAATCTAATGACAATTTATAATATATAATATAATATGTGAATCTGAGAGATCCTAAAAATATCTAAATTGAGTTATGATCAGAGTTGAGAAGTTGTCTTTTACCAAAACCAAAATGTCACACAAATGACACCAAAATGTCTTTTATTATTGTAACACTTTTATTACTTTTAACCGTAGGAATCATGTCCTTGTAGTTCTGAAGTTGTTGGTCTAGATTTAATCACAAGTTTGAATGTTGCAATTGTTCAACGGAAGCCCGGAAGCTATTGACTTCTTCCATTCTTGTAAGAAATGTGTACGAGCCACCTCTGGTCCAAATACACCTCTGGTACAAATTATTACTTTTCCTTCATTGGCATCATTAAAAGAAGGCTGTGGTTATTGTATTATTGTGAAAATATATTGAGTTTGTCCAGGGGTGCTCTTTGTATTTTTAAATGGTACTTTTTAGTTTGGTTTCAAAATACTTTTGTTGGATCAAGAATTTTATATTTTTATCAAGTTTCTTTAGTAATTGACATTTTCTTACATGTGAATAAACACTTTCAGCTGTAACTTTAAATAGAAAATCTTGCTTTCTCTAGCGAACATCCCCATGAGTGGTCGTGCATCGAACTGACCATTCATGAGGAGGCTCGCCGGTGAGGTGAGGCGAGACTTCATCGGAACAGTCGTTCATAGTGCCTTGTGTGGGAGTTTGAATGATTGATTAGTCAGTGGAAGATACTTTTGCCAAGATGAAATCCACAAGTTTTAAAATTTGTCTACTGTTGATTTGTCTATTTTTAATTTACACATTTCAAAAGTGTAATTTTCAATATGGCAACTTTTTACTTGTGTAGTGAAAAAAGTTTTAATTATAACAATATATGTGAAAAATGTGAAATTGTGATTACTTATCATACTTATTACATTTATAGATCCTTTAAGTACAATAAAATCAAGAGGTTGGACAGCATGATATTGATAGTGTAATAACTCTTTTATTGATAACTCCACATTGATGGTGTGATCACTTTTTATTATTTATTTCTATAATATGACAGCATAGCTGATAAAACGGATTGTTATCACACATTATGTTTTAAAATATTATTAAATTAATCTTGATTAACAAACAATTCATATATTCAGTTTGGACCTGAAAGAAAGGTATTATTTATCCTTAATTATGATCAATTATTTATAAATATTTTAAAGGGGGGCTTTAGAGGAGAACTTGCTTATTTGGTACATGCAAGGTACAAGGTTTAGGAAATAAGCTAAGAGATGTTTTAGATGAATTAAAAAAATTAAATTATAACTGAAACCAAAAAAAGAAGAGGGGGGATGTGAATGTGATGTGTAAATTAAAGTTCAGTATTGTAACTGTCGAAATTAGGAGTTACATTTCATTTGTATTTGACATCCAGGCAACATGTATAGACATGGCCTACTGGAATAAAATCACAGATTGGCAATGTTTTGATGCCATGGAGACTGTCAACTTAAGAAGACAGACTGAATCAACAACCAGAGAGAAAATGAACATTCTGGAGTGAGGACATAAATGATTACTAGGGCACTTCATTCATAATGACGTAACTCAGTGGAGAATTTGGACGTTAGAAAGGCAATATATTGATGGTAGATTTGATTAAGGACAGTATTACAAAAAAGTAAATGGACGAGGAAATTTGGGGAGTTGATGTAGTCAAGTGGAACTCAAGGAAGGACTTTTATTGTTTGAAAGATAAAGAAAATAAACCTAGGTACCATTTTCGCAAATTGTTATATTAACAGTTTTATTGTTATTTTCAGTTTCAAATATTGTGAAAAGTTTGTTGTTATAATTATGAATAAATGTTATCTTTTCTTTTGAATTTGAAAGTGTTTTTATTTAATATTTCAGTAAGATCCTATATTCAAATCCATGATATATGCCAGGGGTGGCCCACAAGTCAATCGCGAAGCCAATTTTGGTCGATCGTCGATCGCTCGCTGATTTAAAAAATAAAAATTAGTTTTGAACATTTATTTTACTTATCTACCCACATCTCGCTGGAATGCACCTGAAATAGAGTGGTCGAGTTGTCGAGAAACTTTACTTAACATTATTTAAAGTACGTGTACTCATAAATATATTAATGTGAACAAATACCCACTAATGTAAATATTAACGACTTGAGAGAAGTCAAGGTTACATTTTTAAATTTTTTTAAAAACAAAAAATAGCGCACTACGCACTATCCTTACCAAAAGTTTAAAGAAAAAAATTTGGAGCAGTTTTTGAGAAAATTTTCAAAATATCCGAGGGGCTTCATGTGAAGTACCCTAAAAATCAATGAATTTTCAAAATCTCAGAGCTTTGACTCAGGCCAGATGGACAGGAGTTTCTTCAACTCGAAAAAATCCTACGCATGGTTTAGGCGCCACCCTGGACGGACCCGACGTTTTGCTCTAAATTGATTTTTCGGAATCAAGAACACTCAAAACTGGGATTCTGACTACCTCACGTGTTAGATTTGTTTTCTTAACTTGGCAGCTTGATTTATCCTCTTCTTCGTTATCAGGTCCCGGCAATGATTTTTTTTGGCGAAAATCTGCCGTTTTTTCGCGCAGCGTTACTTAACTTGCCCTATACTACTATATTACTCCGTATATACGTGTGTATACGGGAAAGTAAAAATCTGAAAAACAGTTGCAGTAGAACTGAGTAAGTGCAATACCTTCTATTACTAGAATAATAGCAGTAATAGAAGGTACTATTGGTAAGTGCCACTTCTGGAAGAATTCACAATTAACTAACCAAAGAGAAGGAATAAAACTATTTGAAACTGATTTCAAAGTTGAGAGTGATTGGATAAACGATATGATTATTTTTTTTTATTTCATCCCCCTTCTCGTTCTAATATCCAAATGTGGAAGAGTTGCTACTAATATTTCTGTCTTAAACTTGGAAGTTATATCCTTCCAGAGTCGTATCTAGGGTCATGAGCGCCCCCTAGCAAGATTTGAATTTTGCGCCTCCAAGACGAGGAAGAGAAATAACATAGGCCTAATAACTTTGCAAGTCTAATTTATATTTAAATTATGTGTATATTATGCATAAAATTAATTCTTATTAAATAGGAAGGGAAACAATACAAAAGGATTTCGTTCATTTAGCAGCAGAGAAAATAGGAAATCTGGAGCGTAGGAAGACATGAGCACCTGCATATATCATCTCTCATTACAATAATAATATTATTATAATTGCCGTGGTCTGTATATTTAAAGCTGGCGCACGCGCGCGCGGTTATACGCCGCGCATCACGGAGCTCGCTGGCCAGCGAGGAGAGCCTCGAGGCGAGCCTATCTTGGGCCAGCGCCTCCTCTATAAGCGGGAGCGGGCGCCGGCTGTAGAGTGAGGGCAGAACAGAGACACGGAGAGAATACGTGCCGGAGTCGCACGTTGTGGAGCCGCGCCGGGCAGCCCAGGGACCGTGCTAAGTGACGCACGGGGAGAATGCGTGCTGGAGTTGCACGTGATGGAGGCGTGCGGGACAGCACTCGTACCAAGTGATGCACGAGAGGGATCCAGGGCCTGGACGTTAATATCACTTGTGTCTCGGGAGAGCAAAGTGAGGAGCCACGAATGTCCACGAAGACACCCGAGCGATCGGAGAGCTTGAGCTTGCGCCACTTATGTTGCTCTGTGCCTTCTGTTCTCTCGAGACAAGCTATTTATATTAAATTAGCCCAATTAGCAAATAAATCAATGTATCTTACTGATATTTTAATTAACTGTTTATTTTGCGTGTTTAAATAATTATATGTTTTACTTGCAAAATATATTTGTTAGTATGCGAGAAATTTTTACTTTTGGTAAGTTTATTGTCTATCACTCCAAAATAAATTAAAAATAACCAAACAGTTTTTAATTCTAAAAGTAATGACTTAAGACAAAAATACTACAATAATTAAATTAATCTACAATCTCTTAACAAGTTCCTACATTATTACTTTAATTGATTGAAAATGGTGAAAGTTGGAACTTTTTAGATATGGGATAATGCAGGCGCGGCTCGTCATTAAAGGCTGTAAGGACGGAGCCTCTCCTAGAGAAATCGCCCTCCAAAAGAAATTTAAAAATATGTTTACAAATGTATTTATTTATTAATAATGGAATTCTGACTTGTATTATGTTAAAATCATATCAACATTTTTCTTTGTCGGTTCGTTAACGGCCGTCCGTAAAGCTGTTGACAGGGAAGAGAGAAGCGTTAGGCTCCCACTTTATTCTCCCATAAGGCCTGTATAAAACGAGGAGGCGTGACGTCATGCATTCACTGCAGACGCTTACCAGCGGACGAAGGCTGCGGTGAGCACGAAGTCTACAAGGTGAGCACGAAGTCTTGTAGACTTCGTGGCGGTGAGACAGCCTTCGCTGGAGCCTAGGGTCTGAAGAACGGCGGGCTCACCAGATAGCATTACTGTGCAACTCTGCGAGTAGCATTGCGCTTCAACTAGTATTCCCCATAGATGAGAGATATCTCTCCTCTATGGTATTGTATCTCTCCTCTATGGTATTCCCAGTATGCGGTAGGAGCGCTATACTTGGGTTTTTCTTTCTTGGCGCATGAGGTCTTGTCTTCTGGGGCCCGGCAAAATCGTTGTGAAACAGAACTTACGAGTACTTGTGATCACTAGTACTAGTAACTTGTAACCTTTGTGAAACGGACCCCAGAATGGAATATCTCACGGTATTTCTCGTCGTTCTCAATCGTCTGTATCAATCTTATTATTAATAGAAATACAATGCAGGCAATGCAATGCATTTGCAGTCTTCCGCATTTATAAAATCACGAACCGCGACTGGGATAATGTAAGGAAAATCAATTACCAGGAATGTGAAAAAGAAAATTTAAGATAGTACATTTACAGTTTATTAATAAATTTTTCTTTAAAATTGCCTAGAAGCATACATTGCATCTTCAACATCTTTTTTCTTTACTTCTTTTATTGACTTGACAAACCTTTTCTTCTTTGATTGACTTGGCTTTTTTTTAAGCACTTTTAAAGTCTGGTTGCAATGCCATTTCACTTTTATGGAGACGACGTTTGTCTCTCATATGTTTATTTTCTTAGGAGATGTCACTTTGATTCCTGAAGCATGCTCTTTGACTCTTTCACTGGCCTCACATCCCATATTGAACTGGGACACTGCTGATGTCAGCAATTTCAATATTTTTTCTGGAAAGAAATGTTCTTTGGGGCACTTGCTCCAAACAAAACTATGCAAACTTTCATTTGCATTCTGTTTTCCCATATGCACATTCCAGTAATTCATTTTTTGCAAGCCTCTGATACATAGGAATTATTTTACAAATAACACTGGGAGACCACAGTTTTCATGTTGTATTTGCCATGTTTTGAAATTTCATTCCCATGAGCTCGATTGTAGAAGCACCATGAATTTTCTTCTTTAGGGCATTTAAAATGCAATGGCTTCAAGTCTGTTGGCATTGCATGGTATAAGGTGGCAAGTATTGCAGACTTCATCTTCTGCACATCTGGAATATTCTTCTGGATAGCATTGTGATAATTTTCTAAGACAAATAATTGTGTCATCCTTTAAATTGACTTGCTTTTTACCAAGTGTAACACCCTTCACTTTTTATTCTTGGATTATTTTTGTAAGCCTGTTTTAAATCTTTACATCACATGTTTTATACATTCTTCTTTTCCAATAATAAAGTTGTCTCTATAGATGTTTAGTTTCAGATGGTGATTGAAAGTCTTTGCATCATCATCCGACAGTATTGTTGTATATCTAAAATGATGAGAAAGGACCCTCTTCCACAATACCTCACTTGCAGCTACATCCATTGCATTTGAAGATATATATGCAGCGAGTTTTTTACGGCTGACGCCGCATCTCGCTTCCGATCTCCATTTTTCTCTATCATCCCAATCTCCTTCCTGCAGTCCTCTGGCAGCCATCGCGCCTTGTACGTCTTGGGCCCAGCTTCTTGGTGGTCGACCCCGTTTTCTTCTCTCGGAAGGAATCCATTTCCATATTAATTTAGGCCATCTAAACTCCTCCATTCTTTCTAGATGACCATACCAGAGGAGGCGTTTGGTTTCAATTTTGTCGATAATATTTCGTTTAACGCCCATAATATCCCTTATTCTCTCATTACGCACATGTTCCAGTTTGGAAATGCCACTGCTTCTTCTCCAAAAATCCATTTCAAGTGCAAGAAGTCTGTCTCGTTCTCTTTTATTCAGTTCCCAAACTTCTGCACCATAGGTAGTAATACTTTCAACCACTGAGGAGTAAATGATCTGCTTTGTTCTTTTTTTTTATTTTGTCATTCCACAGAATGGGGTTTAGTTGCCGTATGGCTCGTTTACCTTGTCCAATTTTATTATTAATGTCATCACTGCTTTTACCATTACATGATAAAGTGACCCCTAAATATTTAAAAGTTTTACAACCTTTAATTTTTTCAGTCTCTATCTCTATATCTTCCAGCTCGTCATCTCCCACTTTCAAATACTCAGTTTTAGACATATTAATCTTTAGGCCCCATTTTTCATATTCGTATTTCAACTTACGGAGCATGTAACTCAAGTCATCCATATCCCCGGCCACGATGACCTGATCGTCGGCGAAGAGTAGGGTATACATAATTTCACCACCGACTGGAATGCCCATAACACTACATTTCCTCTTCCACTCTCCTAGGGCTTCCTCTAAATAGATCTTAAAAAGTGTCGGTGCCTTAGTACATCCCTGTCGAAGGCCCTTCGTAACCAGGAATTCTGAGGAACCTTTATTGCCTATTTTGACCATGCTCGTACAGTTGCTGTAAAATTCTTTTACGGCTCTAACATAAGTTGTCGACACTCCATTCTTATATAAACTGGTCCACAACTTGTTTTGTGGGACAGTGTCGTAAGCCTTGTGTAGATCTACAAAAGCTAGATGAGTTGTTAAACATCTACAAACTCTTTTTTCAATCAGGTTTCGTAATGTAAATATCCCATCTATACATGAGCGCCCTGGTCTAAATCCATTTTGTTCTTCAGAATCCTTCACTTCCCTCTCTATTCTGTCTTTCAAGATACGGCCGTAAAGCCTAGCTAATGACGGCATTACACTGATTCCACGATAGTTGGAACAGTCTTTCCTATTACCTTTCTTATACAGAGAAGTGATTATTGCAGTTTTCCACTCCCGAGGTACGATATCCCCTTTCAGACACTTATCATACATCTTGGCCAGGATCTCGTAGAGTATAATTGGTGCGGACTTTATTAATTCGTTATATATATATATATATATATATATATATATATATATATATATATATATATATATATAACCAGGACCAGGTGCTCGGCCGTTCTTACTTAATTTTACAGCTCTGATTACTTCTTGAGTCGTTACCGGTGGGATGTGTAAATTTTCTTCATTTGTTCTATTCTCATTTACCATGTCCAGCAAAAAGTTTGGTCTATCTTCAGTAAGCAGTGCCTTATAATATTCCCTCCACTCTTCCATGCTTATTGGGCTAATACCTGCACAGTCATTATTTTGTTTTCTCATTGACTTCAGTATACCCCATGCTTTATTTGCTCTAGTGTTACCAAAACATTTTTCTATATTCTCCCCTATATTTTGCCATATCTCGTTTTTTGCTGCAGTAACTGCTTTTTGCGATTCTTTCCTCCTATCTCTATATATTTGAAGGTCTTCGTCACATTTTGTAGCGAGCCACTTATTATAAGCCATTTTCTTCTTATATACTAACTTTTCTAGACTTTCATTCCACCACATTTCTTTTTTCCTATTCCTTGCATGTTGTTGTTCTCGTTCCCCTAATGCCTCGAAGGCAGATTCGTGTATCTTCTTCTTAACTACCTCATACATTTTAGTAGCAGAATCATCTGCAACGTCACACAGTTTTGTGGCTAATCTCATTTTATAAAGAAAACAAGTAGACTCATCTTGAAGTTTTTGCAAATTATAATTTATTTTTAAAATATTGTTACCATCTTCAATTTTGTAAGTATTTTTTGTACTTTTAAAAGGAAAGAAAATTCTGGACACCAGTAAATGATGATCTGATCCACACTCAGGGCCTCTCAATACTCTTACGTCTTTTATCCATAATTTTGACTTTTGTCTTAATATAATATAATCAATTATAGATCTTAAATTCCCAGTTGGTTGTATCCAGGTATACTGATGTATCTGTTTATGCTTGAACAAACCATTCATTATTCTGAGAGTATTTTGATGACAAAATTCTATCAACCTCTCTCCATTATTATTTATTGTATTTTCCCCATGTTGCCCTACTATAGGATCGGCAATTCTCCATCCAGTGCGAGCATTTAAATCACCGAGTAATAAAAGTTATTTTCGGTCACTTACTTTCTCCAGTGATTTTGTCAATTCTATATAAAATAAATCCTTACTTGCAATATCGGCATCATCATTTGGCGCATAAGCAACTATAATAGTAATTACATGGCTTTTAATCTCCAATTGCATCTTCAAAATTCTATCATTAATTTGTTCCCAGCTGGTGATATTGTTTTTATATTTATTTTTGATAGCTATAGAAACCCCACTTCGAGCTCTCTCTTCCTTAGGCACCCCACTATAAATGTGGATGTACCCCTTCCTTTCTTCCATACCCCTTCCTTTTTTTTAGTTTCTGTGAATCCTACTATGTCCATATCATACTTTTTGATTTCTCTAAATACCTCCTCAGTTTTCGTGGCAATTCCCTGAACGTTCCATGTTCCGATATTCAAAGTCCGTTTCCGCGCGTGTTTTCGTCTTGATGATCCATCCTGATCCGAGGCTTTGCCGGGAAGTTTTGCAGTTTATTTCATTTTTTAAGGGTGACGGAGTGCAGGTCCGACGCCCCAACCCCCAACCTGGAGGACCAGAGATTTTCTTTTTGGGGTTACTTTCCCCTAGACAGGTTGGCTTCCCTCTTGCCTATAGAGTCCTGTCCACCCTACCTCCATACGAAATAGGAAGAAAAGAGATTCGAAGAAGAAGAAAAGAGCGAGTATACAAGAAAGTAGAAGAAGCGAAATGAATGACTCCCTAGCCCTCGCAACCTAATAGCATCGGGGTCGAAGAACACAAGGGGTCAAGAGAGACCAAATAGGAAAGTTAAAGAAGTATGGCACAAGTAAGTGGAAGTAATGCCACACTAGTGACCAGAGAGTATATAATGCTATAATATATAATATATAATATATATAATATAATATATAATATATATGCTAGTGACCCTCCTCCTTTATCCGGGCTTGGGACCGGCGGTGCCCGCTGCCGCCGCACTGCCCGCCCCACCCACCACCATATAGCCGCAGGTGCGACGAACAGCCCAGCATCAGCAACAGACACAGGCGGAGTTGCATTTGAAGATCCATTAAAAATTACTAATTATGAATTTCTTTCCATTTTTATACTCACAGCTTTTTGTCTCATAATTTGCTGTTGTTCTTTTCACAAGTGCCACAGTATTTTGACAAAACATGAAAATCAGCCACAAGACCAGTCAAGATATCCATTTCATAACGAGTCAACAATTCCCATTTCATAACGAGATATAGTGCCTCGTTTATGCCATGTTCCATCATACAATACTATCTATCATATATACAATACAATACTATCATATACTCTCTGCAGTACACATTGCGCGCGCAGCACAGGCAGAAACGCGGGCGGCGTGGCGGCAGGGAAGTCTCTTGCGATGCTCAAATGTTCCCCGTGTTCGGCAGAGGCAACTGAGCGACCTGACCCGTCACGTTTTGTCTATCTGGTTGGCAGCTGCCATGGAAACGGGAAAGGCGTCCTGACGTCACACAGAACTGTCAATCACCTTCTTAATTTAATCGGACCTTAATCTGTGTAGACACCTATTGTAGTCAAGTGCAAGTTTTTTTGTAATGCGAGTTAGCATAATGTTAATTTTGTATGCCTGCGCCCATCGGCCCATAGGCTGTAGGTTTGCAAAATGCCGTCCCCCCTGAGGGTTGCACCCCTGGCAGCCGCCCCCCTGGCTAGCCCCTAGCTAAGCTTTACGACGCTGCCTTGTTCGGATCTTATTCGAATGCCCTTTCTATCAGAGCTTTTTTTTTTTTTACAATTTTGTTATTTTATTAACGTGAATTGACAATCCTACTTTGACATTTTTTGCAGAACGTGATGTATATTAAAATACTTTTAAATTCTGGGCCTCAAGAAATTGTGCGCAGATAATCTCTCCCCCCATACGTCATATACAGTTTTTACTGTTTTTTGACGAAATAAACAAACAAATACTTTGAGCTTCGGTGTCCGCTGATTTCGGTTCCCTGACGACGCTGATAAAGGAAATGAAATGCGTTCGCTTTCAAAAAACGTAGTACGACGTGAACACGACCAAATTATGCACTTGTGACTAATAAAACCAGTAGAATTTTTCTAACGGCGAATGTCCGGAACTCGCGAATTTGCGGTTGTCGAGAGTTTTCTGTATTATTTGATTTCGTATAATTCATGATTTCGTAGCTTTTTACATGAATAAAAGCCCCAGTTGTCTATAACAAGTGAAGTATTTATACCAAAAGACAACTTCCTTGAATTCGCATTAACTGATTACCTTACTGTATTAGATAACTTTACTGTGGGTCCGATTAAAATAAGTTGGTAATTGACAGTTGCGAATGGAAGGGAACAACGTTGACAGTTTGGGTACCACTGAGCACCTGCTCCCGGGACACGAAATAAACATTTGAAATAAATAATTATTAAAGTAACCAAATCATTCACTCATATTGTATGAAGCTACAGCTTTAGAAGCACAATTGTCAGTCACCAAATTATTTTAATCGGACCATACGAGAAAATCTGTGTCATTCTGAACATCACAGGTTTGTTGTTGGAATTGTTTGAATTCCTCTTCATCGCCTTATAAACAATATATTAAGATGCATCTTGATTTTATGCCGAATAAATTAAAAACAATGTAGGCGTAAACCAAAACCCAAACCAAAATTATTGGCATTCTTCCATGGTTTATACTTCGATTTAAGTTAAGTGACTTCTGACAAACCAACTGTCTACAGTTATCCAATCGTAAGCCTTGTTACGACTATTTTCTGGTATAGTTGCTCCCGATTGGATAATTGTACCCCAGCTGATGATGTATTAAAAGTCACTTAGTTTAAATTGAAGTGAAATTGCTCCACCTCCTTGGTGAGGCCCGAAATGTTGGCGATCCCTGAGCTAGAATATTTTCACTTGCGAATGTTTAGAAGGAAAACATCTGCCGATCGCCATGCGGAAAATTGTGCGTGGCGTGCGTGGCCGTGCGCGGCGAAATTAGAGCATTTTGTCTACTGAAGGAGATTAGTTTCAGACACGCCGTCCTAGACAATTCCATTTGGGAGTGGGTGTACCCTGTTTGTTTTGGAAGTTTCTTTTGTTTATAGAAAAAGGTTTGTATAGATTCTATGCGACTTCATGGTTTCGATCATGCATGAAGGTTAATGGTTATCTGTCTTGTATTAATAATGTGAAGTGAATAAGTCGAGTGAATTCAAGTGAGATTACATATCTGCAGTGAAGTAGAATAGCTTAAGAGCTTTATAATTTATTAACTAAACTGAAGATAAATGTTTGTAAGTATTAATTGAGGTATGAGTTGAGAGGATGATGCAAAGTATTTAACTGTCATTATATTTCTTGTGTTCTGATATTTGCACGCTTATCTTGTATTTGATCAAAACAGCAGGAAGATTGAAACCATTGATCTTATTTAGACTTCCAATTTGTTTTTTGCCCTTGTATTGAAATTATTTTCTTAATTCATATTTCTGTAATGAGTAGTAAGGATGTAAGGTAGTTATAAGAAATCTGATTATATTTGGAGCAATCTTGAAGTGAATAACAAACTGAAGATAGTTGAATGAATTATGAAATAGCAATACAGTGTATTTGTCCTTTGTATGCTCTTAAAAAAGAATCTCTCGCTGGGTGTGGTGAAGGATTAAGGATATTGCGTTTAATCAGCAATACACTACAATATATTGTACTTTACTATACTATACTGTGTATTAGTCCATTAATGAATTCATATCTGATTGCAGCTTGTAATTTTTGAAGACAAATACAACATGTATATATGGTATTGCCTTTTTGGATCAAGGAATCATTAAGACTGATGATGAGGTAAGAAAAGTTTATTAAATTTTGTGTTGAGACATAGAAAAATTATTGTAAGCAAAATGTACTCATACTTCTTAGTTCGTGGTTAAAAACAAAGGAATATATTGATCACTTATATTTGATTGCTTTGTTTGTTTATAAAGGATATTAGCATGAAATAATATGTGAAACACAACTCATGAGGTCATTTTGTTGTATTTATCCATCCAAATTGTGTATTAATGCAATTGTAGAATAACATTCCAAAAAAAGAACTTGATGCACATGAAACAAATCAGTTTGAGAGAAATTATGTTAACAAATAATACTACAAACATTTCTTTTGATTTTCGCTCAAATAGGTTTCTTTCATGAAAGAATACGAGGTACTTAAGCTGCAGATTTTTAAGCACTAAAAACAGCAAAAATAGGTGAGCAAACTGGTCACATAAAATTTTAATGTAGTTATTGAAATACATTCTAACAATTTATTATTAAAAATAATAGTACAATAAGAGAAAGAAGAGCCCAACAAGATTGTCATTAATGAAAATAACAGACTTGTGCATGATGATTGCGATGAATCATTTAATATCTGAATTCTCTAAAGTAAAGTGATCTCTTTTATCTGAAAACAAGTTCTTTAAGTGAGAGAATGGCCTTCACTCTTATAAGACTATAAAAGTGTGGTTAAGTACAAACAAGAACAGACACTTTGGAAGTCTCAACTAACTTACAATGCCCCATGATGACCGTAGATGCTTATAAGCATCATTACTACCCTCACGTTTTACTTGGTTTTTGAAAAATGAAACACCCGTGCTCTTGGTGTTCAAATGTTACAGAATTATTGATATTGTTCAATTTGTCTGCCCTCTGCAGGATAAAATTGGAAACAACTTGGACTTATTTCAGTTCTTACTAAATGAAAACCAATATCTAACGATACTTAAACAAGAATGTTAAGGCAACTTTGTCATTTACTAAATAGAAATAGGTTAGGGAGAGGGGCATCCTTGGTAGAATTTTTATTAATTTTCAGGTATCATGAGTATTATATAAGTTACTAAAAGAATGCATTTCTTTCAAATGAGTAGAGTTTTCAGGTATTTATAGGTGAAAAAGTAAAAAGTAAATACTGAGATATAAAATATGCATCTTATGTAGTGATAGTAAATCTCCTTTTCATGAACAATATTCTCCGTTCCTTTTTGGAATTTAATGGTCATTTACTACATACGCATTTGCTGGTGTTATTTTGAGAATGTTACTGATGTAAGGGGGTTGTCTTTCTGAGTTTTCTTCTGAGATTCAAATTTTGTCATGTTTAGTCTTCTGTTCCTTTGGTTTTTTGGTAATTATATTAGGATTATGTATGGTTTCTTGGAAACTGGGGTAATAGGAGCTTCATCATAATATGTAATGGATATTGCATATTGTGTGATTCCCAGGATGACTACTCTCTTGAGGGGTGTGGTCAGTAGCATAACAAAAGGAGTGCAGACCCATCCTTTATAAACCGGGCCCCCTTCATAAAAGTATTTAGCAAACACAAGTAGTATTAGTATCTTCAATAATAAAAATATCCGTTAACAAATTCAAATTCATCAGTCTATGATTAATAACCAATAGTACTAATAACAAACCTGCCTGTATTATTTAATTTTATAAAATTAAGACTACGATAAAACCTAAATATATTGCTTACCTTTATTGATTTAGAAACAGGGTTACATGCGCTACCCAAACAAGAAACAAATAATTCTTCTGGAGGATGCTGTTTTAATCTTTTCATCAATTAATTATCATCAATTTAATCTCTTCATCTTATCAACTGTGGCAAAGTATCATAGAAAGTATCAAGTAATTAATGTTTCTTACAATTGCAAAACTTTCAGCCTAAAAGGAGGCCCTCTTTCAGCTGGGTTCATCCACATTGCAGACCTGAATGTTCCATCACAGAGTATGGTTCTTATCAAAGTTGACACATTACTGATTTGGGGGTCACTTTCAACTCAAAGGGTAGCTTTGATTCTCCTTACTGCAATCTCCAATTAGGCAATGGAGAAGATGGGGTTATATTCAGTGGAATTCAAGATCTTTCACTAATCGTGATATTACATCATTGTTGTAGAAGACGTTGGTTAGATTTATCCTCAAAAACAACAGTTGTTCAGAACTCCTGTTACGACAACCAATAGATTATACTCTAGAGGGTTCAGCGTAGATTTCATAGAACTTTGAATGCCATGTCTAAGATCATAACTGCAGTGTTGTTCTTGACATCCTTACCTAACTAAAGGTGAATGATTTCACAAAATTTTACTTCTACTTTTCTTCAAACCCATTTTTATGACTTAACACCTTTTACCTGAAAACCAATTCCTGTAACAAGTTAGTAATTTAATTTCTGGAACAATGACCTCCATCTTGGTCAGGTTTTTCATCCAGTTTCTTTTGATTCATTGAGCAAACACTGAGATGGTCCCCTGCTTTGCTTATGAACATAAAATGTGGCTTCATTATCTGGACATATTTTCTGGAGCTTTGCTTTTTGTTAGAAATCAATGTGGCCAGAGTAGGAGTTTAGATACTTTGTTAGTAGTAGTTACTGTCGAATAAAGTAGCTCATTTTTTCATCATTTCTATTGAATGAGAATGATTATTTCTTGTTATCAAATCTTGCCAAAAACACACATGACTACCGTTATTCATTATTCATCTAAGTGTAGCGAAAGAGAGAGGATTGAAGTTTTGGAGCTAAGTTCAGTGTGTGCATTTCGCAAGTGATTCCTCAGTTTATTCATATTCCTTTTTTGCACTAAATGAAAATTTGTGATGAGAGAGGCCACCCAGATATATAATAAATTGTTTTGTAAGTCAGGTGTGACAGGGTAATTTTAGAGTCAAATGGATTTAATTGAACATGTTGATAAAAATTCACGTCCAAAATTTGAATTTGTTATCAGAGCAGTTTGGGACTGGAATTGTAAATTAATATTAAAAACACCATTTCCGTCTGGTTACTCCAGCATTTGTGTTCTTGCTCAATTTGGTCTTAGGTTTTATAGTGCGCATATTAAATGACTTGCAAGGCTTTTCAAGCAGTGGCACTGCCTGTAGTTACTTTACTTGTCTATTAACTAGTTGCATAGATGAACCAACTCTTTTGAATATACTATCACTTAAATTCGTGAAGAGATTCGATTGATTTGAATTTTTAATAGGAAATATTAAGTTAATTGGTAGTCCACTGTTAAATAAATCTCAACTCTTATGTTTCCATTGGGAAATGAAAACAGTACCTTTTCTATTATGAAATGATTTGTCGGGTTTTATCTGCAGTTATCATTTAAGAAAAATCTGTGATTGAGTAACTGTAGTTATATGAAATTGAATGTTGTGATATTCAGTAAGAAATGCTGTGATTGTAAAACAAAACATTGTGGGATGTGAACAATTCTTATTATTGAAGAGTACATACTGTAAAACCCTTCTGTGTCTGCTCTGGTCATATAATCTATTATAATCATACAAATGTCATAATGTGTATTAAAAATCTGTAATTTGAGGTGATTGAACATTTGTGTCAGTGAAGTTTTAAAATAAAGTAAACAATATACGTTTTTTATTTACAACATGAGAAGGACTGGCATTTCACTTTATATTTAAGGGCCAGATTGTTGTTGTTTTGGCTTGTGTTTTCTAATCACTAAATAAGAATATGAAATTGTGTCTGTTCTTGTCTTTTTTCACTTGGTGTGTTTAAAATGAAAAAAACAAAAAACAAAAAAAACTTCCAGTCCTTGCACATTTGAATGAAGAATATAAACAGAATCTTCAAGTGAAAAAGAACTACAGTAAAACCCCTTTATAAGAGACACCTGGGGGAATGGAATTTTGTCTCTTAAAAGCGGGAACTCTTATAAGTGTGAAATGCATTTTTGACATGTTTAATGAGATGTTACCATATTTTTAGTGGATTAGTATGATTTGTACACTTATGTTAAACTTGAGGAAACATAAATTAGTAGATTCCAGAGCCCATTTAACCAGATCTATTGACTGAACTTTATGACATTTAAAGCACGTGCTCATAAATGGATTATGTGAACAAATCACCTCTAATGTAAATATTGACACGAGAGTTATAAAAAAATTAGATTTATGTAATTTTTGAAAAAACAAATGAATAGAGCAAAATGATGTTCTGCATCATTTTGAGTGCAAGAGTCTTATGAAGTACCCTTGTAACTGTCACTACCAAAAGTTTAAAGAAAAAATTTGGAGCCGTTTTTGAGAAAACCTTGTTTTTGTAAATGTTTATTATTTCATTCGATATTACATGAAAACATTTTTTTTAGTACATAACGTTAATGAAAGACCTAATTATAGAGAAACATTTTTATTATAAGAAAAAATGTCTATCTTCAATTTGTATCTGTAGAAAAACCTTGAAAAAAACTGCAAACTTTTTCAATTTTCGAAAATTTAGAGTTAACAGTGACAATCCTAACAATGCCACCTCTATCAGTGAATTTCACTCTATTCTTACAAGAAATTTAAAGAAAAAATTTCGGGCCATTTTTGGGGAAATTTTGAAAATGTCCCATGGGCTTCATGTACAGTACCCACAAAAATTTAGAATGTTTATCAAAACCGCAGTGTTCCGAGCGGAAACAGATCGATCACGGAATATTCATTTTGGAAAAAAAATGTACCAATAATTTTGGCGCTAGTGTTATTCACGGACGGACGAAGGGAAGTTTTGAATGAAAAAAATAAACCTTTTTTGGTATCTGGGGACCCCAAAACGTGCATTCTGTTAAAATCTTGAAGTCGATTTTCTGCAGCATTACATTACTTTCTCTATATTACGTATATATGTACGTATACGAAAAAGTAACAATTGGAAACATTGGTCAAAACACTAAAAGCAAAATGTGATTTATTCAACTCTACCTCTGGTAAGTATCAGCTGCTGATGGTTTCATCCAATCAGGAGCTTGAAAGTCACCATCGTGACGTCACTAGCGACACAAGCTTCCGAATGGATGAAACCGTAAACAGCTGATTCCTTCTAGAGTCACGGTTATAAAAGTCGCACTATAGGCGTCTTTCTTGTTGCCAAAAGACACGAAGCTTACCTAATGAGCTTTCTTCACGAGAACTTCGCACACCTCCCCCCCTCCACCGGTGGCACTGGTGTTGCGAACCCCTGCTCCACGTGTCCCAACCCTTACCACGCTGAGGAAATTCCTCAGTCACCTCGAGGAAAATTTCGCGCTTTGTCTCTTACAAGCGAGAAGAAATGCATGGCAGAGAATAAAATCTTGTCCACTATACCCGGGAATCTCTTATAACGGGGTCTCTTAAAAGCGGGAAATAAATGCATTGTGTATATACAACTAATCTCGGGACTGTGAATTTTGTCTCCTATAAGCGGGATTCTCTTATAACGGGGTCTCTTATAGCGGGGTTTAACTGTATTCTTAAAAAATTCTTACTGTGTAGTTTTCAGAATCTGAACCTTTTTCCAGCATTGCGTGCATTCTTGTTGTAATGTACTCAAAATTAGGACATTCTAATTCTTTTTATCACTTGTAAGTGTTTGAACAAATGTATTTTTGTAAAAGTTTGTGGGAAGAAACTTCCTTGTTTTTATGTGTTTGATTTCAAATGACAAATCTTAGTTGTTTCCCACTGAAATCTATAATGTAATTTTAAGATATTTCATTTTTTCTTCTAGTGAAACTGAAGGAAAATTGTTAATGAAAGTCTTGTTTAATCCATTCCCTCAATATAGTTTTGTATATTTCAGTACCACAATTCTTTTAAAGGTGTTGGAATTATGTTTTCAATGCACACAATGGCAAACATGTACAGAAAGTATTAAGGACGATTTAATGATCTGCAGCAGCAACAATACTGCTGAACAAGTCTCACAAAATGGTTTTTCAAAAAGTAGCATGCATACTGCTCAGAAGGAATAAATAAAATACTCTTGATGTAACTGCAATAAATTAAATATAAAAAAAAATTTAAAAAAAAAGTCTTGACAAATATTGAAACACAATACACAGCAATGACAAAATGTCATCTAGGTGGATATCTTAGTATTTTAATTATTGTGATATGGTGATGTATTAGAATCAGAGATCTGCACTTTGGAATACGTACACTACAAGCACTAATTTTTAATGTCTTTATTATTTATATAAAAGTAATGAACCATAAACAATTTCAGTTTTCATAAGTTTAAACCATAGAACAATGTTGTTGGATCAAAAAGCAGTAGGAATAAGATAGCCAGAAAATTTTTAATTGTTTTCATCCTCCATTTTTGTAGAATATCATAAAGTACAAATTACTTCAATAATAAATTGTAAATTAGGAACTAATGTAGCTAAACCATTTATTCTAGTATATGTTGTTGATTTTGACCCCCTTATTATATTTCCTCTGGAATAGAAACATATCCGTGTCATAGTACGAATGTTGTCTGGGAAACCAATTTATATTCAGCCTTAATATTTAGATTTCTTTAATGCAGCCGGTGTGTGTTTATTGTAGTGTCAATTTTGAAATTTTCTAAGGATGTCTGTTATATTCTTTCATGAATCTTAAGCAAATCTATGCCTTTGTTATGTACTACTTTGACTATTTATTATCATTTTGTCCATAGGATGAAGGCAAAGATGTCTGCAAACCTGTGAAACATAGTGATGATGAAGAAACTGTATTAATAAATGGTGTAGTGAGTATGACTTTCTGTAAATACTAATGTTGAGGCTTGGTAGTAATAGTTTGTTTCATCTGTTAAACCCAAGTTTGCAAGTTTGAATCCATTTCGAGCTATGGATATTTAAGGGGAAACACTCCTTCCTAAGTGTTTCTTTGGAGAAGAAGTGAAAAAAGCTGTCTCATGTTGAAGATTGTGGTAAATATCTGAGTAAATGATGCCTGTAAGTTAAATTCAAGAAGCTTTCATTGTCTCTGGAATTCCTCCTTTCAGTACTAGATGGTGATGATGTAGCAAACTCTGTAACATGGATGCTAGTACTGAAAAAGAAGTGAAACCAAATTTGTGGTTGTAAAGGAGATCATTAGGTATCTGATGTAACATACTTCAGCCATAAGAACTCTGCAGTACAACTTTTTGCAAAAGAATTTTCTTATTTTTTCTAATTTCTTCAGTGATTGAATTTATTGTTATGAATGTTTTATGTAGTTTTAGTTAAGTGACAAAAATAATGATTTGAAATTAGAACATGTATTAAAAGTATTTCAAAGGAATAAATAATTTTTTTGCATTTGAAAAAAATTTGTAACTTTTCAGTTGATTACTAAATACAATATTTGTGTTAAATTATTTGACAGTACATATTTGTCTTCCTCTGATGTAAATTTGTTGATGCCATGGGCAAATTGTGTGTTGTTTAGGGAAAGTTCATATGTTTAGAAACTCGGGGTGTTCACGCTAGTAATATGCATGTACACACCTCTTTTCACTATTCATAACTATAGTTTTTTGTTAATGTATTGAGTTTTTTGCTTTTGAGTTGCATAGACATCCAGATACCCTTATTATGTAAAAGAGCACAGGGAATTTTAGTGCCTTTTCTGTAAATAGTTAAAATACATCAGATGACCTGTTAAAAAATTGAATTTGAAAATTTAAGACTGAAAATTTATATTGATAATGTCATGATGGGCAATTGGGTAGAAACTGCATTACATATGATGTTTGATTTGTGCTTGCTTATTAAGCCTCAGCTTGTTAAACCACTAACTTCGGTGGTATAGTGCATTACATAAATCCACAATGGCGTCATCTTGTTCAACAAATAAAACAACTGAGTGCACAAGTCCGAGCCCTACTGAAACAACTTGTCCAGATGTTGCAGAAATAGCAGGAGGAAGTAAATGTAAGGACAGTGCTGATGATGCAGGACCTTCTAAAGATGTGTGTGAAAGCAAAGCATCTGTGTTTACAAGTCCTGATGAAGCAGTGAGTACATACGGAATCGTGGAAGGTGACTGTAATGAATTTAGTGATGACTGTGAAGATGTGTGTGAAGATTCTGACATTGAGAACAGTGTAGAAGAAATAGAGCAGTGCGAGAGGATGTCATGTATAGATACAAAATTTGAAGAAAATGATAAGTTATCCCCAACCACCAGTATAAGTGCCATAAATTCAGGAAGTTGGTCTGGGAAACGGAAATTGGAAGTACAAAATGGGTTTCCAAGTAAGAAACCTTTCCCTGAGGAAAAGACTGCAATACTTTGTTTGAAAAAAGAAACTAGCCTTAATCCACTTGAGAGGGAGAAAACTAAAATTCCAAGGAGCATTATTCCATCAAAAGATAATCCTCCACTGGAGATGACAGAATGGATACAACAGTTTCAGAGATGGTCAAATGCAGAGCGACTTCTTGCCATTGATCAACTTATTGAAACATGTGAGCCCACCCAAGTAAGGCACATGATGCAAGTTATAGAGCCACAGTTCCAGCGTGATTTTATTTCTCTACTGCCTAAGGAGTTGGCATTATACGTGTTATCTTTCTTGGAACCACGAGATTTGTTGAGAGCTGCTCAGACCTGTAGAAATTGGCGATTTCTTGCAGAGGATAATTTGTTATGGAGAGAAAAATGTAGAGAAGCAGGTATAGAAGAAGTACGTGATAACAGAAGACGGCCTAGAGTTGCTTCACTATGGAAGGCTGCGTTTATGAGACAACATACTATAGAAATGAACTGGAGAACTAAACCTGTGCGTCCCCCCAAAGTTCTTAAAGGCCATGATGACCATGTGATTACTTGTTTACAATTCTCAGGGAACCGTATTGTAAGTGGATCAGATGATAACACTCTGAAGGTTTGGTCTGCCACCACAGGCAAGTGTCTGCGTACATTAGTGGGACATACAGGAGGAGTTTGGTCTTCCCAAATGTCAGGCACGATAATAATTAGTGGGAGCACAGACAGAACACTGAAAGTATGGAACGCTGATTCTGGTCAATGTATATACACATTGTATGGACACACTTCCACTGTGCGATGTATGCATCTTCATGGTAAAAAGGTTGTGAGCGGGTCACGAGATGCAACATTGCGTGTTTGGAACATTGACAGTGGAGAATGCCTTCATGTTTTAATTGGGCACCTGGCGGCAGTTCGTTGTGTCCAATATGATGGCCGCTTAGTAGTGAGTGGTGCTTATGATTATATGGTAAAAGTGTGGAATCCAGATCGAGAGGAGTGTCTTCACACACTCCAAGGACACACAAACAGAGTGTATTCGTTGCAGTTCGATGGAATTCATGTGGTGAGTGGATCATTAGACACCAGTATTCGTGTCTGGGAAGTTGAAACGGGAGCATGCCGCCACACCCTGATGGGTCATCAGTCCCTCACTTCTGGAATGGAACTAAGGAACAACATTTTGGTATCAGGAAATGCAGATTCAACTGTGAAAGTTTGGGATATAGTAACGGGCCAGTGTCTTCAAACGCTTTCAGGCCCTAATAAACATCAATCTGCTGTCACTTGTTTGCAATTCAATAACAAGTTTGTGATCACATCGTCTGATGATGGTACAGTAAAATTATGGGATGTTAGAACTGGAGACTTTATCCATAACCTTGTGGCATTAGAGAGTGGTGGCAGTGGAGGAGTGGTATGGCGTCTTCGAGCAAATGAAACTAAATTGGTTTGTGCTGTGGGGAGCAGAAATGGAACGGAAGAAACTAAACTACTTGTTTTAGATTTTGATGTGGATAACAAGTAGAAGTCCAGTATATATTTTTATGTTAAGGAGCTCATGAGACTGATATTCTGAGGATTGACAGAGTTAAAAGCTTTTCACCTCAGCTTATGTCCTAATGAATGACATTGTCAGTGTACGTTTGGTATAAGATGAATAAATAATAGAAAAAACTTCTGAAAGCATGGAAATGCAAGTTTTCTTGTGACTTAATTTTGAATAAACATTATGTCTTCACAATATAACGTCAGCAAAATTGTTCAAAGAATAATAGCATATGCTAGACATACGATTCAAATATATTGCTCAGTGGTGCATCCAGAAGAGAGATCTGATAAATGGAGCTGACTGTGTCAGTTCCATTTATAATTGTGGAAAAGTTCATTGTTGAACTAATATATTACATTATATATGATTATGTTATGTCCAAATATTGTTTTCTTGCAAGGTAAATCGAAGTTGACTTTAAAGGTATTTCAGATGTGAACAATGATAATTGAAGCATTGAAGTAAATGACGGGTCAAGTGCCAAAAAATTTAAAGATTGAGTTTATAAGCAAAAAGTGTTATTTGTGCCAACCCCAAAGCTGTAAAAAATTAGCCTAGCAACATAACATGTGGAAATTATGAAAAAAAATTGCACATGATGGGGTGAGAGCTACCTCACAAATCTGTTTTAAACACTTACCCTCCAATATGTCAGAAGATTTTGTCATTTGACCCAGTGTTTACTGAAATTCTTCGATTGCTTATGTAACCCCTTGTATGTTTACCTTAGTGTTTACTTGTAGGGGATATTATCAATAATAGTTCAATGTTATGGTCTATTTAGACAGGTGCAATAACATAACTGAATCTTGTCATATTGTGATTTTTACATCCTGTAAGAGTGAGTATGAAAAATTCAGGTATTGTTTTTGTGTGAACAAGTATTGTTTTTGTGTAAACCATTACTAAGTATAACTCATTAATGTTCAACTATTTCTGATGTAATGTCAGCTTGTGGCTGCCGCCAGAATTTTGGGTGTGTGACAATAAAAATAAATTTTAAAAAATGTGATTTTGTTCTTTTGTTTTTTATGACAAGTTCCCTTCAATTAAATATAGGAATTAGTTTATTTCAGAAACCAGTCAAAGACCAAAAACAAATTACTTGAGTCGACAGCATTCAGCAATGTAGAAAAAAAATCTTTTTTGAAAATGTCTTTCATAAAAAATATGTAAAAAAATTGAAATAAATTAGTATAATTAAAAAATATTTTGTGAAAATAGCAAAATATGTAATATAGTATTAAATATGTAAAAATAATTGTCAAGGTAAGTTTTGAGACCAGTGAGTAGAAAGGCAAAAAATATGTAATTACATAAAAATCCGGTCTCTAGTCTTGACTTTGTAAAACTTGAGCAATGTATCTTTCCTAACTCTCCCTCTGAGAGACCTAATTGTGCCACACATCAGACAATGTTCCTCACTGCATCACCCTTGCCAAGGTGAGATGTCTTATCCCAAGAATCTGAAGATATTCACTTGTTCTATTTATCTTCCAAAACAAGTTTACATCATACAGGCTTAGGTTTTGCTTGTTGACATTTGTAAATTACACAACTTTGTTATTTTGTTGGCACTTCTATGTGTTTTTTCATCGAGAAGGTTTATATGTTTTTAATTCTGTTGTAACTCCACACGGCTCTACATATTCAAGTCAAATGCAACCTGCAACACACTCGACAGCGTTTTAATCTATATTGTTAAAAGTGTATTGTTTGAATCTATATTGTTAAATAACACCTAAACAAGGCATTCTAGGTCTTTAAAAACTAAACTTTTTAGGCCAAAAGCCTCAAAGAAACATTTCTCACACCGTAATCCACAGAATGAACTCTTCCTGAACATTCTATTACATTTTTGCTGGTAGGGTGCTTCCCAATATTACATCACCTACTCACAGATGTGCAGAATTGGCAAGTAATGTTAATGAGAGGAACAGAGAGCAGCAGAGACAGACAGGGATACAGTGAGGGAGGGAGAGACAGTGAGAAAGGGAGATTAAAAGGGAAAGGGGCAGAACAACATCTGCCGGGTTTTCCTAGTAAAATATAGAATTCATTTCTTTCACTCACCTCCAACGTTGTCAAGATACCAAGTAAAAAGTATCTGTGATAGAACACTCTTGTTCGATGGATTTATTTATGGTTCCCTGGAAAATAGCTGTTGATTTTAATCTTACATTAATCTGCATACATGTATGCATATTTTGAATAGTTCTAATTGGGGGAATGTTCCTCTTGTCTCCATGCTGCCTTTTGCTAGCAGGTTTATTTTTCATACTGTTTCAATTGTATCCTTTTTCCTGTATGTTTTTGCTCATTTTGTTGTCAGTTTTGCCTCTTAGTAAGAAGTGGCTAGAACCTGTATCCACTCCTTTTATCACTATAATGTCTTGGAAAAATTTTCCTATCTTTTTATGTGTTAAATCTAGTATTGATTTATTACCAACTGTCCAGGTAAATTTGTAAATTTCTTTGCGTTTGAAGAACATAATTTTTTACTCTCAACGAGTTAAAATCTTGTAACATTTTTCTGTTTTGATTTACAACTGTTTCCCTATTTCTTCCAGTTACGTTTTAATGGACAATCCAATTCGAACATTCATAATCTCCCTTTACGATGTAATCATTTATATTTATGGAGTCGATGTCATTTTGGAAGCACATGTAGAAGTTACTGGAATCATCTTTTCTATCATTTTCTGGATCACACACATATATATAACCCTCAGATAACTTTGAAATCAGCAAGTATTAATTTTTAAATATTTGAAATCAGCAAGTAATTATTTTGTTTACCCGACTGTATGATATACAGACCTTTCTTCTTTGGTATTATCATTCTCATCTTTCTATTTTTCACTTATGATGTAAAATTAATGAAAGTAATTCTTTTTTAAGGAAATAACTTTTGATTGTCTATAAGCAATAAGGATTCCTTTCATATCGAATTCTGAATTCAGATAATCATTCTTGAGTATTATTTCTACCAACATTATTTGAATATCTTATTGGCACCTTATCCATTGGTACCAATGTCACTTTCCTGGACCTCTCAAACTGCTGGAATAGGTGCCTCTCCAGTCATCAGTTCTCAACAACAACCGTTTGGCTCTGAATTTCTCTGAAAATGGATCGAAACATGTGGTTATTGAGGCTCAGATAACATTTCTTACACATTTGCATACCACTGCAATGGAATTATACCTTCATACATTTCCAGATATAAATCCTATATATATTTCTTTAAAGGTAAAAATACCTCTTCCTGCTGAGAAAAAAAGCGACAATTTGACATTTATGTATCCATGACAAAAACAGTATTCTTTATTGTTAGCTAACCAATTGTGACATTTAGAACTTAACTTGTGTTTTTATTATTATTATTATTATTATTATTATTATTTTAATAATTATCTGATCTAAATTTAAACATTTAACTAGGTAAATTTTTAGATATTTGTATAAGAGGCCAAAAACTGAAGGGCAGAAGAGAAAGGAGTAATCCCACATTGACCTAGTTCTGAGATATTGAGAGTTTTACTACAATTTTCATAAAATAACTCGGAAACCATTGATCAGTAAAATTGACTGTCATCAAAAAGTTGGTCTCAAATATGATTAAAAGAATTGCAGAAGAGTTGGTAGTTATTTTGAAACCAATTTCAATTGCACTAGACAAAGTTCAAGGAAATTTGGTACATTGATGATGGACACATACAGAAAATTTTAGAAAATGATTTGTCCAGAATTTTATATTCGACTTAAGACTTTATACAAGTTACAGGGCAAGCAGTAACTAATAGTCGTTTTGTGAGCTATTTGTTAACACCGAAATATTCTCTTATTGCCCTAAACGAACAAGAAAATAGAATAAGCATTTGAATATTTAAAATCTAATTATAATTCTCTTGGTGCAGAACTCGTAACAAAAATTTTGAAATTTGAATTGTGAACAGCTACATGTTCTGGAACACTTGTATATCCAACAGTTATGAACACTCATCCACAGTGTGGTGGACAAGTGTGAAAGCTGTAAAAATACATTTTACAGAAAAAAATTAAACATTGTAAAACAACATTTATTAGCCTGAGCATCTTCAGCTAACTTGGGACAAATTTTTCCCACATTTGAACTTGTCCAATCAAAATTAAAAATTGCCTTGGAACAGAAAAAGCAGCAAATTGATTTCTCTTCATAAATAATTCAAAGAAGCTGTTATATCTCATTGTTTATTAATAAATAAATATTTTAAATGTTATATTTGTAATACCTTTCTATATAGCCTGAAGTTTTTAGTCATTAAAATTAAAATTTACAATGAATTATATGTTTGTGATTCAAATTAACAATGTTTTTGTGGATTATTTCACTATATCATCAAATCCCTGATTCCTGTCAAATAATATCTTCCAGAACCTGAAATCTATTGACATTACTAATCCTGTTTTTAATACTGTGGCGTTGAAAGAAATTTTACCTTCTCATTGCAGATAAAAATGTAAATAATGCAATATTAAAGAGGTAAAAATTCATTCTTTGGAATGTTTGAAAATGAATAATATTAGTTTCCGCATTAAGTGTTTCTTAAATCAAAAAAATTCTTTCACAAGGAAAGCTGCTTATAACTTACTTAAATATTTGTATATATAAATAATAATTTACTAGAGATTAACCAGCTATTCTTTTTATTGGTGTGTGTGTGTGTGGGGGGGGGTTCTAGCTATCAATAGATTGGCATACTTTCTGAAGGTGGTCATCATTTGTAAATACCAACAAATGTCTTCTCTAGACAAAAATAGTTTAGCTTTCTTCATGAAAGCACTCCAAGAGATAATATAGAATGTAACGAATTCTAATTTCATTGGTTTGAGAACATATAACAAGACCTGACAACTGACCTACTATACCTGACGACTAGCACGGTTCCCATAGCCTATGGCTTTATGAAAACACAAAAAGGAGTTACAGATAGGCCCTCTTTTTCTCAATTGGTTCACCTCAGAACCAATTATCTCACCAACTACTTTACATCAAAACATCTGGCAATGTTGAAGAAATTGATAATTCCCTCTTTTTTTAAACAATTGAGGCGTTTGCGTCAGCCACTGCTCCATGTAGTTTTATAAAGCAGTGTTAACCTTTGTGGCATTGGTCCTTTTTTATTTTACTTAACAATTTTGTTAAAGCATTAATATAAACGAATATTTTCGTGTATATAATACATCCCAAATTTGTCCCCCCTCCCAATAAAAGAACCGAAATCCCGTCCTCTGTACAGGACAGTGTCATCTGGAAGTATAGCTACTTGAAAAACAAAAGAAAGCTATACTGCGATTTTTTCTAAGAGCGACCCTCAAGGCCACTCCATAGAGGGAGATATAGAGGAGATTGTATCTCTCCTCTATGGGCCACTCACATCCCATCTTCGCGATGGAATATGTCACGGCATTTCGCATCTTTCTCAGTCGTCCGCTTGATTTCGCACGATCGCGACTGTATGAAGCAGTGCTTGCGATCATGCGACTTCTACCGGCAAGACCGAGAAAAGACGCGAAATGCCGTGACATATTCCATCGCGAAGATGGGATTTGAGTGGCCTTGGGGTCGCTCTTAGAAACGCAGTATAGACACCTCGTGCTTCAGCGACAACACGCGGTGAGAGAAAGAACTCTCGGAAACACTTTGCTTTGCTGCGATTGTTTTGCTTGAAAAGTTCCTTCGTGATTGTGTAATTCGCTGCGTGATGCCGCTGAAGCAAAATGGGTCCTCGTCCGTATCTTTTTTTTTTTCCAAGTAGCTTCTGACATTTTTACATAAAGTGCGATTTTTGTAACTTTGCCCCTCAAGGCCCGTCTTTCACATGGGGATATGTTTCGATATTTTGCGTCTTTCTCAGTCTTGTCGCTTAGACATCGCATGATTGCGACCGTGTCAGTGATTGCAATCATGAGACATCTACACACACAAGCGAAAAGGACGAAATGCCGTGAGATATTCCATCATAGTGATTGGACTTGAGAAGGCATTTATAAAATCGCACTATACCTCCTGATAATAATCGTGCAACTTTTCTTGACCGATGGCTTGGTGACATGCGAGTAGAGTGGGGTATTATACTTCGTTTTTCCTTCTTGGTGCACGGGGGTATGTCAATAAAATGGAATATCTCACGTATTTCGCGCCGTTCTCCGTTGTGCCGCCAGGGTCGTCAGCACTGCTTGATACAGTCGGGATCATGCGACTCGTGGCGGCTCAACAAGAATATAGCACCATAGTTAGTTACGACATCGGCCACTAGCTTTTCTGAAGCAATGCCAATCCCTGGATGTCAATTACCTTCCCAAACTTTTTCATAATTTGGAATTATATTTCTTAGGACTTCGAGGTATCTCCTGTGATGGATCTGGATCTGCTGTGGTCATTTCTTTAGATTTGGTTTGGAAAAATACGACCAAGAGTTCTCGATTTCAACAGTAAATAGATTTTATTACGCGCCAATGAAGATGTGTTTGGAATGTTGTCATCAGTGCTCACTGCGAGCTTTTGCCTTCAACTTTTTGGTTCAAGGGAGGGGGAAGCAGGGTCATCGGTCAAGAAAAGTTGCGCAGGTATACCTCCACCCCACCACTGGAGTTGAGTTTCCTATACTTCCTGAGAGTCATCACGGTGTAAAGCAGAGAGAATTATAAGATGTAAGAGTATTATACGATGTAAGATGTATTGTAAGGTGTAAGATATATTTTACACCGTGGTGTGGATTGACAGTTGACTGACTGATTCCCAGCTGATTCCAGTGCAACCAACAGGATCCAGAAGTTTTTAAGATGTTTTTTCTTAAGTTTTGGGAAATAAAAACTTATTAGAACCCCCTCAAGTTGAAAGTTTGCCCAAATATGCTGCTTTAAGTTGTGAGAGTAATAATTGTAAGTAGTAGGCATTTAACAAATTCGGTTTTTAATTCATGAACTGTGGAAACCTTTTTTATTCTGTGCACAGTAATCTATTGTAATAACTGGTATACTTTTGAACAATCACTTTCCCACGTTATAAAAATGTATACATTACAATTTCATCGTAGCACTCCATGACTATTTGATAGTGTGTATTATAACAAAAAGGAAAGAAGATAATAAATGGTAGAGTGGAGGGGCCCAATTGGCGAGTTGAATAATAAAAATGGAGAGAACAATTAATTTTATTTAATAACATGTAATAAGATCACTTATAAACTTTCCACAATGTGATTTTAGAAAAGGGAGGGAACAACTGTTACAGTTTTGACCATAGACAAATTAATCAAAAAAGGGGGAAAATTTACCTATTAACTTCCTTTCATTGATTATGAGGAAGCATAATAAAATTAGATCCTAATTTTTTAAGACAGTTATAGTTCCGTAAACTTTTTTTTTTTAATTTGAAACACAAAAACACTTTATAACTATATCATTACAGTGAAATACACTTCTTTATTTTGTTTTCACAGATCATTTTGACTTATTTTATTGCCCATCTTCTGGTAAAACATTGTTTTTTTATTATTGCATAAGATTGTGTTCATCATTCTCTTGTTGAAAATCAATAACATTGTAAATTTAAAATAATAGAAATAAAACAATATATAAAAATTAAGTTACGAAGTTTCTTTGTGATTTTACAACACTATGTCATGTTCTTCAAAGTAAACTAGTAAACTGTGCTCTATGCAAGAATATTCATGAAAAAAAACACTCACTAGAAATTTGGTCAGGCATTCTCCTTCTACATCAATCCAACTATTTAATACGGCAGGATGGATAAGCCAATTCATTTTTCTTTGCTTCAGCTTGAACAGTTAACATAAAACAAAGTCAAATGGGTTAAGAATTTTTGTTTATTTATAGTTTTTTAAGGGAAGTAGTGTTGTGATTTGTGTATTCCTTCACACTGTAACGAACTATTGTTAAGCACGGAAAGCTTTCAATTTACTTTTAAATGTACGTATTGTTGTTTATGTCTTTGATATCATGGCTTAGCTTTGTTGTAAAGTGTAATGCCCTCTATTAGGGTTTTTTTTGATAATGTGTAATTTCAGAATGGGGAATTATGTGAGGTTATCCTTTTGACGAGTGTTGAATTGTGTACATCATAAATTTAGAGTAAAAGTGTCTTTGTTTTCCATGAGAATCTTAGTTGTGAAGACTACTATTTCAAATATGTACATCCATGG